>WOVY01014189.1:0-64602 GCA_013436015.1 Rhipicephalus annulatus | reverse complement strand
AAAACTAAGCTGATCGGCCTGTAATTTTTCAAGTCCTTGTAGTGTCCCTTCTTATGAATTAAGATTAGTTGCGTTCTTCCAAGATTCAATACCCTTGCCATCAAGAGACACTTGGTATATAAGGTGACTAATTTTTCTTACACAATTTCTCAACATCTTTCAAGAGGTCTGTTGTTACTTTATTCTCACCAGCAGCTTTGCCTCTTTGCATTCATTTTAGAACTTTTCTTACTTCCCCTGTCACTACTGGTAGGATGTCGAATTCTATTGAAACTATTATAACTTCTCTCAATACCATCCTAGTTCTTTTGACTTCTTTACAGCTCTGTGTAGAGCTCCTCCGCCATCTCGAGTATCCTATATATATTGGTTATGACCTTTCCTTCCTTGTTTCTTTATGCATACATCCGATTTTTACCTATGCACAAGTCTGCTTTCGCAGCTTTTAGGCTTTTCCCGCGTTTTACAGCCTGCTCAATTCTGTCCATGTTATACCTCAAGATGTCGGCTATTTTAAGCCTATTGATTAACTTCGAAAGCTCCACTAGCTCTATTTTGTCGGTTCCATTTGAGGCTTTTATCGTTTGTCGTCTCTTAATAAGATTTTCTGTTTCAGAAGATAGTTTGCCAGTTTCCCGTCCAGCGACTAAACGTCCAAATTCAATTGCACACTCTTTGATGGTATTAGTAATATTATTGTTCATTGTGTCAACGCTAACGTCGGTTATCTCATTGAGTGCCTCGAATTGATTCTCAAGCAAAAACTCTAAATTCCTGCATTTTTGCTCTCACCACCAGTTCATTATTTGGCTTCTTGCATAACAGTTTTGTCTTTCCTTTTTTTTAATGTAGGTGTACACGAGCTCATACCATTCTATGGTCATTACATCAAATCTTTTCAACTACTTCTACATCCCGTACAATGCCTAAGGGTGTGCACAGAATGAAGTCAATTTCATTTTAGTATCGCCATTAGGTCTTTGCCACGTCTCATTACGATTAGCCCGTTTTCCAAAAAAAGGTGTTGATAATTCGTAAATTATTGCGTTCTGAGAACTCTACTAATAGCTCCCCTCTGGCATTTCAAGAGACGATGCCATATTCCACCACTGCATGGTCCTCCGGATCGCTTCTTGCCTCTTTTCGCATTAAATTCACACATAAGAATAGTATATTGTGTTTTTACTTTATTAATGGCTGAATCTACGTCTCATAAAAACATTAAACCAAATGATCGTCATGGCTCGATGTAGGCACGTAGCCCTGTACAACCTTCATCCTGTACCTTTTTTAAAAATTAAATATGATACTTGCCATCCTCTCACTGATGCTACAGTATTTCTCTGTTGCCAGTGATACCCTTGTGTAAGACTCCTAGTTCTGTTCTGTCAACTCACCCACGGTAACATATGATGTGTTCATTCTTCAGCGCTGTATAAGCCACACGTGTCTTCCTAACTTCGCTGAGCACTATTACACCCCATTTAACACGCTCTAACTCCTCGAATAGCACAGCTAGGCTAGCCTCATTAGACAGCGTTCTAGTGTCTAAGGTAGACATTTTAAGATTCTAATGGCGGCCTGTCCATACCCAGGGTTTTCTAGCACCCCTCCGCCGCTTCACAGGTTTGACCCACCGCTTTGGACGGTTGCTTCGCAGCTGCTGGGGATAGAGGGCCAAAGAGTAATTGCTGTGTGCCAGGGAGGTTGTGGCCAGGTACTACACCAGGGTGGCCAATCCTGCTCTGGTGAGGGAGTGCATTCCCAGCAGATGGTCGCCAGTGAGGCCGCACCCCAGACCTTTTTTTTCCTTCTTCTCTAACGAACCCTTCCTCACGTATTTTAAGTAGATATACAATTCGGATTGCTTCCACATCTCTATTCGAACCAAATTTCGCCATGGCATGCTTGGCTGCTGCGCTATCTCTAACTAGATGATCTCTGGCACCTCATTAGCAATGTAGAAAACAAGCTGACCGCCTATAAGCTCCCAACTTCACCTGCCTTGTAGCTTGCCTCACCTTTTTTCCTAGTTCTTTGAAAATCTAGTTTCCCTATTTGAAAAAAAAAGAAGCACCCTGTGTAGTTTCAAACTTCTGTCTTTGCAAGCTTGTTCCAGATTAGTGCCTTGAATGACCCTCATTCTTGCGCGTTAATTCTCTCCAAACTTTCTCCTGTCACGCTCGATATTGACAATGTGGTTTTTCAAAATGTCCGCAATGTCGGAGTTTTGCTGATTTCGAGAGGGCAGCACTCCTACTTGATGTTTCCTGTAAACTGACGAGTCGAGCGCATCTGTTTTGCGACTAATCGGCGACTTCCATCCGATTCTTACGTTGAGCGTATACGTCGCGGGCGGTTGAAGTGCATGAAAATCAAACTCGAAAAGTTTCTAGCTGTTGAATAATAGACAGACGCTGCCTTTAGGGCTGTATGCTATTTTGCTGACGTTTCGACGTAGTAAATAAAAAGCACTCTGGTAATAAATAAAAAAAAGAGAGTGGCTCTCAGACGGGAGTAAGATATACGTGTCAGTAATTACATCAACGGTTAGGCTAATAACGTAAAATAAAAGAGGGAAGGTAAGCAGTGAATTATTTCTAGTTCTAGAAAGCGGCGAAAGAGAAAAAAAGTTTATAAAAAAGCAATGTCGTGTTAGCATCACTCACCACAAAGCGTCAGCTTGAATTCCTGCACTCCGACGTTTAGGAACTCCTTCGAAAGCAGAATGACGACAGCTTTCCCTAATGAAGAGACGGGTTGGCGGCAGATGTACATATAGGTTTAGAGCCTTTGCGATCTAAAAATGGTGCTTGTAAAATATTTATGAGCTTATGGGGTTAACTACTGCAGCTACAAACACTGCAAAGGGTGAGCTTCCTGTTGCAGCATAAAAAATTGTGGTGAGAGAAATCATTGTCGGTCCCTTCAAGAGATTAAAAACAGTAGTGTTTTCTTGCGTATAACCAGCACATTTGCAATGATTCGTGGAAACTTAAAAAAAGAAGGTAAAGGCACGGAGCTTGCTTTTCTGCATAGCTGCGAAGCCACGTTTTCACACAGGCATTCGGATTATTTGTCTGGATATTACATAACACCTTGTAGGCTAGTTTGTGTTAAGTGCATTACGCCAGCACAACAACCTCGTTGTCTGTATGTAGGTTATTCACGTGCACCACTGAAACGATTATAATTTGTGATTAGCTTGCCTGCAGAGCAAGCATGTAGATAGAAGATGCATAGATGAAGGAGTACATGATATTAAGTTCAGCAGTCTGGCCTAACGATGGCAAAACCTCATATATATACTGAAAGAATTAAAAGCTATAAAGGAGGAGTAAAAAACAGAGATTGAAAAATACTAAAAATAGGGGAGGAAATAAACAAAACCAAATACAAACAAAAGCTACACTTTTGAAAACACTTTTGTAAAAGGGTTGGGGACAACATATATTTAAGTTAACTTATGACTGTGTCTATAGAGTAACAGAATATCAAATGGTTTTTAGGATATTCCAGTTCTTGCAACCCGCAAAAAAATGGTAGAACCCACGTACTGTGGGAGTGGATGATATTCAAAGCACGAATGAGGAAGGGTGAAAGATCACTTTAAAATCAGCACAATGTTAAAAGGCGCAGATGAATTATGTCGTACATGACTTCCATGTCATGATTATCACGTTTGGAACGTTTCAATTACCTTCGTAATCTATTTGTGTCACCTGATATCAACTTCCGTATATATGAAGCTAGCGAAACATCCGCGAGCGTGCTATGAGCGTAGAATGAGTCATGTTTTGCATAAAGTCCATGCCATGATTATCATTTTTGGATGTTTTATCTACCTTCGTCATTTATTAACGTGACCTGACACCAACTTCGGTATATATAGAGCTAGCGAAACGGCCGCGAGCGTTCTTGGAGCATAGCATGTACTCATGTTTTGCATGCAGCCCATATCATGATTATCATATTTAGACGCGTCAGTTACATTCATCGTCCATTCGCGTCACCTAATACTAAATTTGGTATATGTGGAGCTAGTAAAACGGCTGCGCGAACGCTATGAGCGTACCATGTAGTCATGTTTTACATGAAACGAATATTATAATTATCAGGTTTGGACGTTTCATTTACCTTCGTCGTCTATTCACTTCCCGCAATACGAAATTCGGTATAAGTGAAGCTAGCGAAACAGCGGCGAGCGCATCATGAAGGGCCCAACATGCTCCAACGCAACGCTGACGCGCGCGCCGGCTGGGCCCAGCGACACCACGGCAGCAAAACGCGAACTCTCTATAGTGCAACGCAGCGTCCGTCAGCGCGGCCCGGTGGCAACCGGCACGAAATGCGAGAAACTGCATTTCGCGCCGACGACGTTACTTAGCACCAGGGCGCTGCGAGCGCTCGATGGTGACGGACGCACTCCACATCGCCTCCGTACATTTTCTGCTATTTCTGCGGACGTCCATCCTGGTACCCCTGAAACTGGAATTTATCGTCACCGCCAAGTTCTCCGCTTCGCCTAGACAACACCTTCGTCCAGGCGGGTCAAGTTTTGACAACTTGAGGAACGTCCTTCCCTCCCGGCTACAACGCTGCCTCGCTAAGGGCTCTAAGCCCGGCGATGGCAGCCGCTAACGCGGTTACGGGCTATGACCCTACCTCAAGCCAAGTACTGTCCATGGAGATTTCATCCTCCATAAACACTATGCCAGACGAATGTCTCGACGACATGGTGAGACTGTGGCAACGCAAGCAAGCGAAATCGAAGTCTGCGTGTCAACAACAACGAGACGCCACAGCGGGCCGCCATTCCCCAGCCTTGCAAGGAACGCCGGCGCGCCATCCCTCCGGTGGTGTGCCTACCTCTGCTCCGTCCTCGCAGCCAGCGAAGCAACTGAAGTGGCGTCCGCGTCAGACTCCTCGCCAGTCTCTCGCGACGACTACATCGTAGTAGTGAAACCTCGCGTTCCTTGCGAGCTACGCACGTTCGTCCCGGCTGATCGCGCGAGCGACGCCATCCGCAGCTATCTCGGTGACCGGACTACCACGCAAATTCAAGTGTGGCCGATCTGGGAGCAAACCATCTTGGTCTGTAGCACTACCATTTTGCCTATGGCGCAGCGACTCCTCGGGGACTTCCAGCTGGAAGTGGGGGATCAGCAGCTGCCCGTTCGGGGCCCCGCCAAGGCACCAGGGGATACATGAAAGGGCGTCATCAACATTAAACCTGCTGGGAGCCCGGAGAAGATAAAGTCAAAACGACATTGGCCTCGAGGTACTATCCTCGCGGTCCGCAAACTCGGAGATTCCGCGGCAGCGGTGGTGACTTTCGAGGGCACAACGTTAACCCGCTTCCTCTTCAACCACTGCCTGGCAATGTATATCCGCGCCTACAAGAAAACGGTCCCTGTTTGCACCAAGTGCGGTACCATCGCTCATCGACCACCTCAGTGTCTTCACCCCGCTCCAACCCAGTAGGCCAAATGTGAAACCTCCGCACCTGCTGGTCTCAATGCCCATGACTGCCACCCCAAGTGCCTCCTCTGCCACGGCGCTCATGAGACTGGGACCAGTGGCTGCATGGCAAAATATCGGAAACGCAAGCAGCCCTCAACATCTCCACGAGGGAACACCTCATGTTCGTCACAGCCAGCCAGCAGCACCAACCTGCATCATTCGGCTCCACCACTCCACGCCGACACTCAAGCATTCCCACCGCTCGCAGCCCTGCCGCGGTGATCTAGTGGCTGAGGTACTCGGCTGCTGACCCGCAGATCGCGGGTTCGATTCCCGGCTGCGGCGGCTGCATTTCCGATGGAGGCGGAAATGTTGGAGGCCCGTATGCTCAGATTTGTGTGCACGTTAAAGAACCCCAGGTGGTCGAAATTTCCGGAGCCCTCCACTACGGCGTCTCTCATAATCAAATGGTGGTTTTGGTACATTAAACGCGACAAATCAATCAATCAATCCCACCACTCGAAGCTGGTGCGGCGGTACCTCTGGTGAGCAGTTGGGCAGGGAATGCTGCTTCTAAGCCTCTCTCACCCCCCTTCTGTCGATCCTCCTTCTCCCGAACTTGCGGCCCTTCACCAGCAAGTTGCGGCACTTCAAAAGCAAAATTCTCTTTTAACTAAACAACTCGAACTCCTGAATAAGCGACTTCAACCCCAACAACAGTGTACTGCGAGGCCATCCGGTATTGCCTCCTCTGTCCAGGCAGCTACGCCAGCTACGTCCAAGCTTAGTCCTCGCACTAAGTTCACTCCCATTAAACCACGTGTTCAAGCAGTCATTTGTACTCCAGCACTCGGAACCGGTGCCGCATCTACTCCAGAAGCTCTTGAGGCTTCTGGGGCACCTCAGGTTCTCTTGCCCGCTAACCAAACTCTCCCTAGTGAGGAGCGCGCCCCCCGCATAGAGAAACGCCTTACGCGCGTCGAAGCTTCGATTAATCACCTCCTCACCAGCTTCTCTGTCATACGTATAGTAGTAGAGGTTACCCATGCTATTCAAGCCTGGGCAATCACCCAGTTTCAACCCAAGGCATCGCGTTCCCGCTCCTGCTCGGTGAGCAGTGAGGGTACAGCTCCACGGCGTCGTAGTAAGGGGGCTACCACCACCCCGCCGTTGGACAATGCGGCCTCCGTGCCCCTGTCTGCCTCTGAGAATTCCGAGCGGGACATGGAGGACCAAATATAAAACCTAAGACAGTCACGATGGCTACCAATCGTACGTCCCGTTCAAACATTGCGTCTAAATTCGACATCATACAGTGGAACTCTGGAGGCTTCGGGAACAGGCGAAAGCATTCACATCTTTTCCTTTTCCTCAGCTCACTTGGCTCTCAGCCGGCCGTCTTGGCGCTCCAAGAATCTGGCCCTGCTCCATCCCTTTCTGGATACTGCTCCTATGTAGGCGGCACCACCACATGCCTCCTCGTGCATAAAGCTTACACGGCGATACAGATTGACCTTGATCTGAATCTTCCTTACACCTACTGCATATTATCAGCGCTGTCTCAGCGGAGGGGCCAACCAACAATACATATCTTAAACGTGTACTGTCTCCCTCGCCTTGCGAGGGCTTCGTTTGCGCATCTCTTCCATCGGGCGCTGCGTATAGCGGCCCGACAACCACTGGTGATTGTCAGAGACTTTGATACCCCCAGCCCTCACTGGGGTTACCGCTACGAGAAGGCCCGGGGCATAGAGCTCAAGGAGCTCATTTCCTCGCTGAGCCTCACGCTTCTTACCGATCCGGCACAACCCACACGTTCCGGCAACTCGGTCACGTGAGACACATGCCCCGACCTCTCCCTCACCCGTCGCATCCGCGATGCTACATTGGAAAGTTTAGACGAAACCCTAGGCAGCGATCACTTTTTACTCTGCATTTCGTTCACACCGCGGCAGAAAATGCGCCAACACTGGGGCCAAGCCCGTCTCACCGATTGGACTCAGTTCAGAATGCAACTATTCCCCGCCGTCCTCTCCTCGACCGAATATGCAGCGTGGGCATCATACGCCCTCCATATGAAACAAGCGAACACTCGCACCCTTGCAACCTCTAATTTGACTCCTGCAATCGATCCACACCTCCTACATCTTTGGCACGCTCGCCACGGGGTCGTAAGGCGCTGGAAACGCAACAAACTTCATCGGAAACTTCGCGCTAGCATTGAGGCACTCACTGCAGAGGCAGCCGCATACTCTGCACAACTTTCCGATGATAACTGGGCAGACACCTGTTCGAAGGCTGCAAACCAGATGAGCTCTAAAAGTGCATGGCGACTCTTTCGAAGCCTTCTCCATCCCTCCACCACCAGGGTAGAAACGCACTGCCAGCTCCGCCGTGCTCTGCATGCCTTTCAGAGCACTACGAATGAACTCGCGCGAAAACTTTGTGACCGCTACATCGCCGCACAATTGATCCCGCAGGCCCAGCATATACGTATTCCGGCGCCCCTAACATTGACCTCGACGCCCCATACACGCTTTCTGATTTACGATTTGCACTCACGAAAATGCGACGAGGCACTGCCCCTGGACGTGACTGAATCACAGTATCGCTCCTGACAAATCTTCCCGACCAAGCACATCTCTCGCTACGCCACCTTATAAATTCAATATGGGACAGCTCTCCGCTTCCAACGGAATGGACCACATCGGTCGTGACATTCATACCCAAATCGGCAAAGTCCGTTAGTATCGAGGCACTGAGACCCATCTCACTTACGTCTTGCGCAGGCAAACTCATGAAAACCATGGATCGCGAACGCCTTTCTGCCTACTTGGAGGCCAGGAGAACCTTTGCCGACACAATGTTTGGCTTTCGCCTGCATCTGTCGGCGCAGGACGTCCTGCTCCAGCTTCAACACGATATCATAGAGCCGACTACTATGCGCCATAACAATAAAGCCGTGCTCACTCTCGATCTCCGCGGGGCGTTCGACAACGTGAAACACAGCCCTATACTCACTAACCTGTCTACCACAAACTGCGGGCAGAAGACTTTCAACTACATTCGCGCCTTTCTATCACATCGCACCGCCTTCATTCACCTTAATTCTACCACACACGGCCCGTACTTCTTAGGCACGCGGGGTACACCTCAAGGGGCAGTCCTGTCTCCTCTGCTTTTTAACCTGGCGATGATGAACCTCCCCTCTCTTCTTAGCGAGGTCGAGGGAATACAACACGCACTATATGCGGACTATATCACAATCTGGACCAACACCGGCTCCTTAGCGCAAATCGAAGAACGCCTGCAAAATGCTGCCCTTCTGGTGGACACCTACGCTGGTTCATTCGGCCTGGAGTGCACTGCAGCTAAATCGGCTCTTCTTTCAGTCTCTCCGCAACCGCCGCCTCAAATTTTTCTTCCGTCCTGGCCCGTCCCGTCAGTGCAAAATATTCGGGTTCTTGGCCTTCACCTTACATCATCCTTGGATCCAAAGGGCACAATAGCAGGCCTCAGACGCACCAGCGAACAGGTGAGCCGCATGACACGGCGAGTGTCTACCAAGCGCGGCGGCCTCCACGGGTCTCAGTCCCTCCGATTGGCCCACGCGTTTGTGACCAGTCGCGTCCTCTACGCCTTGCCTTACCTTCGCTTGCGTCGTCGACACGAGCACCAGCTGGACGTCCTTCTTCGTTCAGTATACAAACGCGCTCTGGACCTACCTATTGCAACTTCCAACAGCCGATTCGCGGCTCTGGGGGTACACACCTTTGCAGAGATGCGCGAAGCTCATCGCGTTAACCAAATCAATTGACTGTCGCAGACGCCTTCAGGGCACCGTCTTTTATCGGGATTTAACCCGATATCTGACCAAGACCGTCTGCAGCCGGTATCAGAGCTCTGGCGTCAAAAGCTATGGGTGGAACCTCTACCCCGTAATATGAACCTCGACCTCCATCTTGGCCGTAGACTAGCACGCGCCGCGGCCCTTCATACGCGACACTCCGATTGTCCTGGTGTTTTCTACGTGGAGGTCTCGGGTCCCTCCCCCTTGGGTCACTTCACGGCTGCCGTGATTACAGAGGGCAAACACGTCGATGGCCTCCCTTTTCGAGCAGACACAGCAACGCACGCTGTAGAGGTTGCCATAGCTTTGGCCGCCTCTCACCCTGCCTCACGCACCATTCTGACGGACTCGCGCTCGGCCTGTTCTAAGTACCTTCAGGGTTCCATTGCCCCGCTGGCGGCTAGCCTACTACAGGCAGCCTCTTGGCGCTTTACCCCTCATCCCATTCGTGTAGTCTGGACTATAGGCCACTCGGGCTTGCCCGGCAACGAGGCGGCAAATGCCGCTGCCCGCGCTTCTCCTGTCCGGGCCATTGCCCCTCCATGTTCCGAGACGGAATCTGGCAATACCAACCTGACGCGCTTTCGCGAAATTTTGGCTTATTACCGGGCTTCGCGCAGCCTCCACCCGGACCCCGCACGCGGTTTGGAGAAAGCGGACGAACGACTGCTACGTCGCCTGCAGACGAACACCTTTATCAGTCCGGCGGTCGCCAGGCACTTTTTGCCGGAAATCAATGGCACCTGCTCGACCTGCTATATCCTAACCGACACATATCACGTCGTAGCATCGTGCCCAGTTAATCCCATCCCTTTCTCATCCCCTTTTCCTATCCCAACTAGAGAGGCTTGGGAGGAGCACCTGCTCGACTGCTCTACCTTGGCTGCGCAACGCTCCTTGTTGGAGCGCGCACGGGCAGCTTCCAGCTCCACTGGCGTCCCGGAATAGGGTCTTGCCACTTTAGCACGCCGATGGGCCTTGTCGGCACTCTCTAGTAGACTTTTTCTGAAACAAATGTTTTTACCACCACCTACTTAGCACCGCGTCTCCCTGTCTTCGTGAGGGAGGGATGCCATGTGCGCTGAAACGCGAATGCGTCATAGCAACGCAGCGTGGCGCGCGCTTGTGGGTATATGGCATGCAGATTCACAATGAAGGTCAGTGGGCAGATCCACTGATCTCTACTAGGGGGATACAGGCGCCTGGCCTGGCATCGCCGGCGTGACGCGATAAAACGAACGCCGGCGCGCACGTGCGCCGGCTCACGTCGAAGTGTATTGGTACCTTGAGTGTAGCATGTATTAATGTTCTTACATGACACCCATGTAATAATTATCATGTTTGCACCAGTCTCAAACATTTGTCATCCATTCACGTGACGTAATACCGGATTTTGGCTTATGTGAAGGGATCGAAACGGCCGCGAGAGCATCATGAGCATGGCATGTAGTCATGCTGTTACATGACACGCGTCTCATGATTAGAATGTTTGCATCAGTCTCATACCTTCGTCATCTATTCACGTCCCGTAATACCAAATTCGGTATATGCAAAGCTAGCGAAACGGCCGCGAGCACATCATGATTGTGACATGTAGTCATGTTGTTACATGACACGCATGTCATGATTTTGATGTTAATGTTTGTCGCTTGTGTTCGCCATGCAGCCATGTGCTACCATACCAGTTTTGAAACATATCATGTGAATGAAATCACCACAAGAGCAGCAGGGCCATGACCTCAAAATTAGGACATTTATAACATACATGTCATGATTTTCATGTTATGACTAATTAGTTATGTTCATTATACAGTCATGTTATATCATACCAAGTTTCGTATTGATACCAATATTCAAACGGCCAGGAGAGCTAAATGTCGTAGGTGGCTATATAGATAGATAGATAGATAGATAGATAGATAGTTAGATAGATAGATAGATAGATAGATAGATAGATAGATAGATAGATAGATAGATAGATAGATAGCTAGATAGATAGATAGATAGATAGATAGATAGATAGATAGATAGATAGATAGATAGATAGATACGCTCAAAGTCGCCGAAGTTCGCCAAGAAATGCTTCACATTTACAAAGTGTTCACATGGTTGAAAGCACCATCAAAGCATTAGAAGCAAATGAGAAAGCTTCTTACTTGCGTGCAAGTGCCCATAAAGCCAATAGTATTATCCATGTATAGCATGGTGTGATGACGTCTCTCGAAGCCGCTAAAAAGACAAAGAAGTGGTGGCGAAAACGCCTGAAAACGTGCTTCTATCTTCAGTGTCGCCTAGCTTTACGTGCCCTCATGGCAGGTGAAAAAAAAGAACCGGCCAGTTGGTCGGGCAGATGGAGCCAGAAGCTCGAAAGAAGAAGACACGTTGGCCTGGCCGGACGTCCACGTTCGGGAGGGCAACATTGCCGGAGGTACCTCGTCGGACGTGAAGACCTGAATGACTCTGCACATGGCACGTCTTCTACTCCCGCGCCCCGCATACGCAGAACCTGTGGCCACCCGCCTGGCCCCTCTCGCCTGACAGCGTCCACGATTCGCGACATAGCCATGACCGTCGAGTCCCATAGCGGCCCATAGTGTGAGCCAGGCCCTTCATTGAACAGTTTTTTAAAACGCGTCTTGTGTTTCTTGTATTTCCGTGCTTTGTATTTGTATTGTTGTGCCTTCTTGCGTTGGATATATACCACATTTTGCGCCGTGCCACTTGCATCCTATTCCTTGCGGTCCTAGTCCACGACTTTCGCACCACTCGATAAGCCTGCTTCCCGAACCTTTACTATATAGCACATGGTTTCCCTTTACCGGCTTTTCCTCGTGTTGAACCACGGTTACCTTGCCCTTGTAGATGACCATGTCTGCTTCACCAAATTACATACTGCCTGTTGCAATATACTGCTTTTTTGTCTTGTGCTAAGCATTTGCGTATGAAGCCTATTGTTTATACACAAATTTGTTTTTTTTATTTTTTTTGCAGTGATATATTGGTGCTGACGCTCAGCAGCTATGCAATTCCTTGAAATTCTCCAACATTTACACATCCTTTGAAAGTTTGCCAGGGCGCATGTATATTACAATGTCTGGATTTGCTACGATGCAAATTTAGAGCTTTGGAAGTATTCCAAACAAATAAAGAGTTATTTTACTTTGAGTAACCCATTGAAAAAGTTGTTTCACTGTAGCGGGTGACCGGTTTTCCATAAAATTGCCTCCAAGAGAAATTCTTTCTGCCGCAAAGCTGCACTTCAAGCACATTTCTCTCACCCCCGATTCATCCTTCATTTAAAGAGCGCTTTTTGGGTTAAGTGTGGCAACTTTTAGAACGCACAAACTTTGCCTCGAACAGCTAGCAATCCACGGCTATTAAATTTCTGCAACTATTTGACTTTACTGCAAAATTCTTAATTTTTAATACTGTTACCTATGAAACAAAAACGATATTTGCACAAGCCTGCAATTCACTTTGTTTCCGTATGCACAATTTAGTATTAGAAGTATCTTTTTAAAAAATGTCCTCTCGGCTTACGCCAGAGTTGAAGTTTAGTGATGAAGGGTAGTACCGACTATGTAATGGAATTCTGAGCAAAAGTGGGAGTTGGGACAAACCATCTCTGCATGCCGTTTTCATCTGATGGCGTTCAGGTTATGGTGACAAAAAAATGTCACGTGTTAGTGTCTGCCTACCGCGTCTACGGTAAATCATCTAGCCTGTTTTAACATTATAGCTCTTTAAGCTGCCGGTAACTTGTGCTCTATTGTGCACAAACTACACTTAAACTTCTTTATAGCCAAGTTACATATTATACGAACAATTCACGTGTCCACAGAGTGAATGATGATAAGTGGGCGAAGCAACCGTTCGTCCACTCCTATCACACTATAGCATACATCAGACGGACTAACCTTCACATCACTCATCATCATTTACTCCGTGGATATGCCGTTAATGGCTTTTTTTAACAGCGCCATCTATCTTATTTACACGTCTATTATACGAAAGCCACTAACGCCACCAAGTAAGCCATTTCTAAAACTAACTAGAAGTGATCACTACAACATACTACGAGAGAATTCTTCACACCTCAAGGAGCTTCGTCCCTGAAATAGGTTCATCATATCCGAAGATTTGTTTAAAAGTACTTTCGTAAAACTACCTATTGCAAGAGTATTCCTAAATTACTTTCTCAACACCAAAATATCGTTATATCTAGGTTTGAGAATCAACATCTTAAACCGCCCTGCGTTCTAATCATTTCCTTTGAGTGAAGCTGTTTAGGCTATTGTTAACTTGTGCTTCGTAATGCGAACTTCTCAGGTGGGGATGCGCCACAGGAGTCAGGGCAAGCCCCACTACCGTGTATAGCAGATGAAAGTGTCAAACAAAATATACACACGAACAAAATAATGCGAATGAAAAGTTTATAATGAGGAGAGAAAGAAAGCGATAGTAGAAGAAAGAAAGGCAGAGAAACAAAGGGAGTGAAATAAAAAGACAAAGTGAAAAGACATTGGAAGCGATGAACAGAAAAAAAAACTGAGCAGATCGTATACGTACACTGCGAATCAATCATGTGCGAAGCAACGAATAAGAAAAGTTTATATGTCACTTTAAAACGAGCACAACGTTACGAGGTGGAGCTAAATGATGCCGTACATGACTTCCGTGTCATGATTATCGTGTTTCTGTCGTTTACATTCGTCATCTATTCAGGTCACGAGATACCCAATTTAGTATATGCGGAGCTAGCGAAACGGCTGCGAACATGCTATTAACGTCGTATCGTGTCATGTTCTTGCATAACACGCATGTCAGGATTATCACGTTTGCACTAGTCATGTATTTCGTCATCTATTGACGTAACCTAAAACAACATTTGGTATATGCGGAGCGAGCAAGCCGGCCGCAAGCGCATAATGAAGGGCCTAATATACTCCAATGTAGCGTTGATGCGCGCAGACGCTGGGCAGAGCAACGCTACCTTAGCAAAACGTGAGCACTCTATAGTCTTATGCCAGGCGTGACCAGCGTCCGTCGGCGCGGCCCGAAGGCAACCTGCGCGAAATTCGCGCCGATGCGTTACCCACACAACACTGCGTTTCTCTATTTTCGTGACGGAGGGGCGCCGGATGCGCTGAAACGCACATTCGTCAAAGCAACGCAGTGCGGCGCACGCCTGCGAGTATATGGCAAAACCTGCGCCTGGCGTCGAAACACTAGTGTGAAGCCTAGTTCACACTGAAACATCCGCTTTCCACAGCGACCGAAATTCCCCCACCGCCGAAACGCAGCGTCGTTCACACTGGACGCGCCCCGTACCGCCGAATATGACATCTACTACGGGGCAAACGCGGGATGGATGCGCTGTCACCCGGTGGTTGTCGTGGTTCGCAAACGCCACTACGCTATCCAGTGGTGTATACTTCGATGATTGTCGTACGCAGGAAGCAAGAAAAAACAGTACTGCTTACTTTGCTGGCAAATGACTGTCTTGTAATACACGAAGAGCAGAAAAAACCACCGATGCCAGCGGCGCTGGTGGGTTCGTTTTGCTCTGCAAGACCGCAACAAGCTCGGTCACGCCAACAGCAAGCTCGGTCACCTCTTTCACGAAATACGGAGGCGAAGTAGGCACAGAGTAGGTTAAACTCCCGTTGGTTTCAACATTCAGTTACGTGCACTGCGGCATAACAAGTGAGTAGGGCTTGGCCACCAATTTTCATAATTCCTTGACTAGCGCTCTTATTGGTCCGCGGCGACCGATTCGGCGGCAGACGCCGCAAAAATCGGTCCGAGAGCGATCGGCGCGGAGAGGGCCCTTTAGGCGGATCTCGCCGCCGCCGAACCGGATTCGGAGCACTTTCGGTGGCCGGAATGCTCAGTGTGAACGCGGCCTGACGCGACGAAATGAACGCCAGAGAGCATGCGCACCGCGTCACGTCGAAATGCATTGTCGCCTTGACTGCGGCCTGTATACATGTTCTCACATGACACGCATCTCATTATTATCATGTTTGCACCAGTCACATACCTCCGTCATCTATTGACGTCACGTAATACTCAATTTGGCATATGTGATGTGAAGCTAGAGAAACGACCGTGGGCGCATCATCAGTGTGGCACGTAGCCATGCTGTTACATGACACCATCTCATGTTTATAATTTTTGCACCAGTATTACACCTGCGTCATTCATTCGCGTCCCATAATACCAAATTTGGTATAAGTGAAGCTAGCCAAACGGCCGCCAGCGCATCATGAGCGTGGTATGTAGTCATGTTGTTACGTGACACGCATCTAATGATTATCACGTTTGCACCAGTCACATACCTTCGTCATTCATTTACGTACCGTAATACCAAATTTGGTATATTTGACGCTTGCGCAACGGCCGCGGGCGTATCATGAGCGTCGCATGTAGACATGTTGTTACATGACATGCATGTCATGATTTTCATGTTAGGGTCTCCGCTTGTGTTCACCTTGCAATCCTGTCACACCATACCAGTTTTGGAACACCCCATGTGAAAAAATTCACCGCGAGAGCTGGAGGACCTTGAAATAAAAATCATGACATTCATGACATACGTGTCGTGAATTTCATTTCATGACTATTCAGATATGTTTTTCATACAGTCATGTTATGCCATACCAAGTTTGGTATCAATATCACTATCGGAACGGCGAGGAGAGCTAAAAGTCGTAGGTGGCTAGATAGATAGATAGATAGATAGATAGATAGATAGATAGATAGATAGATAGATAGATAGATAGATAGATAGATAGATAGATAGATAGATAGATAGATAGATAGATAGATACGCTCAAAATCACCGAAGTTCTCTAAAAAATACTTCGCATTAAAGAAAGAACAAAACCTATGACAAAGGGATGCATAAAACAGACGGAGAAGCAAAGAAAGCCACCCAGCACCGTTGTTTTTTCAGGCTAGCTGTGAAGCTTGTATAATTTATCGTTGCAACCTCATGGTGTGTTTTAAGTTGCCAGTCAACAGGCTCGGGAACGCGCAGGAAAAGTTCGCGCATCTTTCGTGCGCCCAACCAACCTTCTCCCACAGGCAGTGACGTCAACTCGGTGATCGGTGATTTGGCAACTCGGTCTCTTCGATTTGGCTTGCAATGCCTGCACCAGTTCTGAAAAGTGTCACCGCGGTGCAAGTGGCGCTCTGGGCGCGTAGCACTGGTTCAACAAGTGCAGGTGCAGCCGCGACGCTACAGCGCCGCGGCTACTGTCAAAACGAAAATGTATGTGCAGGTAGAGTTCGTCGAATATCCAACGTGGAGAGTATCGATGGTGTTGTTTTCCAAAACACTGCCGTGATGGCTGTCTTCATGCCGTATAAAAAAAAACTGCTCGACAGCGTCCTTTTTTTCCGACAACGGTGATCTGTAGGAGGTGTTGATGGGGTTTGTGTTGGTCTGTCGCTCGTTGTACATAAAAATGTCAGTCAGGTCCTCAGGTACAGGAACGTTGTCAAATGGTTCCAAGAGTATGATTTCAAGACACTGTTCATACTGTATGGAAAGACAATTTAGCGATTGCGTATTCAATCCCGTACTCCTTCTATTCAAGTGCGTGCGAGGCCATAGAGCAAGAAAAAGCGAAAATTTCCCGCGGATTCTTTGACCAACAAAGCCACTTTTCTTCACGCTATACCATTAAGAGACACGTGAGCAAGCTTCCTTGAATACATATTTTAAAACAGCTTTTTTGAAGTCTTCCTACCACATCGGTTTCGCACTTTCGTAAAGACAAAGTGAGCTTGCGTCTTCAGCAGCATCTTTATTACATTCATCTTTTTTTTCCTGCGATTCCTAATTACTGCGCTACAACGGTTGATTTTTCTGCTCATGAGATACACTTGTGAAAGAATCCGTCTTAATTGCTGCCGATAAGACAGGGCCAAGATTACCCGCCGGTGGCACAAGCTTGACTGAACTGTTTGCACGCACGCCCTGAACAACACGCAGCGTCGTCTGCTCTAAGCAAGAGAGGAGGAAGGGGCGCACGCCTTGCTGCACCACTCTGCACCTACTTTTCAGCAAGTTCTGGCTGGCAGAGAACTCGTGCAGCAGTATACGCTTGTAGCGCGACAAAACAAGGAAGCCAGTGCAGAGCACGTGCGCGGCACTAGTAAATCGAGGAGAACGGTGCTGCACCCGTTGAACTGATGCCACCGGTGCAGCCAAATTGTAGAGAGCTTAAGTTACTTTTTATTGATACCTGGTTTAGAGCAATCGACGAGCAGCGTGCTACATCACGCCGCCGATCGCCGAGTTGACGTCACTGTGCGTTGAAGGAGGTTCGTCACGTGCAGGAAAAATGCGCAGTCTTATCCTGCGCATTTCGGAGCCTCTTGACTGGCCCTTTAATAAAATCATTCAGCTTACGAATGGTTACTTTTGTTTTCTAGCACTTACCTCTAATACATCTATGTTTTCCTTGCACTTACCTCTATTTCTGTGCGAGAATTGTGTGTCTTCACTTTTATTTTTCATGACACCTGCTCGTGGCCGTCCAGACACAGCCAAACGCCCGTTGTACACGCCAGATTATCACTTCTGGTGTCTCAAGTCTCCCAGTTGCTCCTGCCAGCAGTGAATTTCTGTAAATGTATTTCAATTCGATCGCAAAGTTCATGTATGCTACGATGTATTTGAAACGCTGGCAACACTCATAATCAACTCTTCGAGGTGCTCCAACGGCTCTGATGGTGCGAGAGTTGAGCTTGTCGTCTGCTTATCGTCTGCTTTTCCCGTAACCACATGCGTTAAACATGAATCTTAAAATCTACAACTATACAAATGTTGTCCTACTGAAACAGTTTAAAATTTCTTTTATAAAAGAATATCTAACTTTCTGACCATGTTTTTTGCAAATCTACTCATCATTCTTTTTATTACTTTGCTTTCAACAAGCTCGGCGAGAGGGGTGCATACTACACGAACTCGTAATCTTTCAGTCAGATAACGTTCCGCGGATTGCGATAGCCTTTACCCCGATCGGCGCTGATCGTGAATTAAAGAGACCGTGTAGCAACACCTAATTCGTATTATGGTTATTCCAAATTGCCACTGATCGCGATTATGAAATGAAATAAAATGAACAGATTTTATTTCTGGAGACATACAGAAAAACGAAGTGAAGCTAAAGGCCATACGGCCTGACGTTGCCCGTGTGACACCAGTATTAGTTTTCAAGCAGATGAAGTTGTTTTTTGTTGTATTTCAAAGCAGGCAAGTGGCTGTGTGGTAGAACCCTTGCTTTCCACGCAAACACCTAGGGCTAGATGCTCATTCAGACATGGAAATAATTAATATGCACTTTATTATTAGTTTGTTTGCATCTCTTTAAATATAGAGATCACGCACAAAATGATAATTTTTCGCTCACCACCAACACGCCCACGCCGATACCTATGACTATGCCTACGCCGGAACTGCTGCGAAACGAATTCTTTAACGCTATCGCGCTAAATCTAAAAACAGAAGTTGGTTGTAGTTTTCGTTGTTCCTATCTTTTCCTACTTGATAGCCTTTTGATTTCATTATATTTGATTGATATGTGGGGTTTAACGTCCCAAAACAACCATGAGATTATGAGAGACGCTGTAGTGGAGGACTCCGGGAATTTCGACAACCTGGGGTTTCTTAACGTGCACCCAAATCTGAGCACATGGGCCTCCAGCATTTCCGCCTCTGTCGCAAATGCAGCTGCTGCAGCCTGAATTCAATCCCGCGTTCTGCGGGTGAGCAGCAGAGTACTTTAGCCACCTGACTACCACGGTGGGGCATTGATGTCACATATAGTCGGTGACAAGCTAATAATAAAAGTGCACCACTGTCCATTTGTAATATGGGCGTCCATTTGTGACCACTCATTACTACTCACTACTATGACGTAACAGTAACAAAGAAGCAATTCAAATTCAGCATGGTGCTGTTCACGACTAGAGGTGATTTGCCACTGCACGCAGAGCGGCAGGCATCTATTCGAGTTTTCTGCGATGTTTTCTTCGTCAAGAAAAATATATTTCATCCACTCTTCCTCGGCATCATCCTCGTCGGGTGTCATTCGATGCTGCTGTTTATATGTTGCAGTGTTTCAAGTAAACCGAAGCAGCAGAGCTTCATCGCGTCCAGTCGGTTCAGCGGTGTGAAGTAGCAACACGGCATCTATTCTCTGCAACGTTAGAATGACCACTCTCAACCATGGGGTTTCTTCAAATAACTATAGGGGACTCTGGCACTGCGATAGTTAAATGACCATGGGAATGTTGGGTAGTACAATTTGCCTAGTATTCATACTTGTGGGCGGCGACTTGTACTTGTGCGTTCGTTTATTGCTGTATTTTTGTTTTATTTCAAAGGAAAAAAACAAGTCCTTTTAAACTTTGTGACGCGGTTTGAAAAGGTAAGCCTAAAAAAATAATGTGGTGAAGCGTAACCGCTGAACACGTGGTGATTTTTATTTCATGTGTAAAAAAAGTGGCAGCATATCCACGGAGTGAATGATGGAGAGTGGGGCGAAGCATTCGTCCGTCCACGCGTCCGTCTGTGTGACCGTCAATGCGTCTGTCGTGCGCCCGTCCCTGCGTTCGTTCACGCACCCGCCCCTGCGTCTGTTCATGCGTCCATCCATGCTTCTGTCTGTGTGTCCGTTCGTCCATCTATTCAACACTCCAAGTCCCACCATCTCGCGTCTTTTTATCATATATTCCCCATATAGAAGCACCGCTATTCAGTGGACATTCCAAGGACTAAACAAGAGGTGGCACACGCACACTTTATTACGGCATGCGCTTCGGGTCTACTTCCCACCTTCAACCACCTTGAGTTCATGGTATATACTAGTTCACTGTATTCATGGCACTGCGGTCCAATGCTCGCTAAACCTTTCTAAAACCAAGGAAGTTACGCCCAGCGAGTATAACGTAGCAACCTTTTTCTGTCAGATAGTGTTCAATGTACATGCCAGTGGCTGCTAATGTGAAATGAGAGACAGGAGGATTCAGCTTTTAATTTCTTACGGCCTGCGCTTCGTATCTGCTTCCCCCCTTTAACCACCTCGAATTCATTCATGGTTTAATATACGAGTTCATTGTATTCATGGCCCTGCGGCTCAACGCTCGCTAGACCTTTCTAAAACTAAGGAGGTTACACCCCGCAAGTATAATGTAGCAACCCTTTCTTGTCCGATAGGGCTCAATGTACATGCCAATGAATGCTAATGGGGATCGCAGCGTGCGCGTTTACTAAAAGCCGAATGCTGCTAACTCTCATTCCCTATTAGCATCCATTGGCATGTACATTGAGTACTATTTTTTATTGTTAAACAACGCACAGAAGAAATCTCTCACCGGCACCACCTTGGAGGTCCAATGTTATACCTATTTCGGGTATGTGCCACTGGTGGTTACGTACTATGATGGACGCACAAGCCACGCCATAAGGAGCTACGCCCCTAAAACAGGGAAGTACTCCGGCGCAAAGGCAACATTATCGAGCATACAGCAGAGGCTCGAGCTTGTGAACTGCAGCTGATGCGTCGCCTTACTAGCAACAACCTTACCGCTCAATAAATTGCCTTTATATTTGGTGCAGCCGTGCTGGGTACCGTCCCCTATATTTTCCTGCCATAATCCTGGCCCTCCGTTCTCGACGGCTACCTTCTGCTATGCCGGACGCCGATCAGCAGACGCTTCCATCCCCTCCGGCCACCTGTCCAGGCCGTGTGCTTCAGCGGGAGCCTCTGATCTTCAGCGAACAGATGGCAACGACGTTGCAGATTGGCTCTCGACTTTTGAACAAGTGAGCGCTTTGAGCAGATGGACGCACGCGTTTAAGTTGACATGCGTGTCGTTCTACCTCGTGGATGTAGCCAGCCTTTGGGTTAGAAACCTCGGGAGAAACTTCCAAACGTGGCCACAATTCAAAACGTCGATTCTAGCAGTGTTTGTTCGATCTGCCGTCCGAAAACATTGTCGCGAGCAGAGTTTACGCAAATGCGCACAAGAAAAGGGTGAAACCTTCACGAGTTACATAGAAGACGTCGTCAATTTGTGCAGACGCGTGAACGCTGCAATGATGGAAGCTGAGAAATATAAGCACATAGAGAAAGGGATTGACGATGATGCTTTTCACATGCTCTTGGCAAAATTCCCTACCACAGTTACCGACGTAATTAGATTGTGCCAAAGCTACGATGAATTGCGGAAGCAGCGAGCTCTTACAAGATGTCCTCCAGCGAACGAATTGGCATCACTGTCTAGTATGACCACTGGTCATGACCAACCGTCACTAACAGTCAAAATAAAAGCATTTGTCCGCGAAGAAGTCGCACGACAGCATTTTTTCGTGCCGTTGACACCAGAACCTACCACAACTTTACTTTAGAAGTGTGGCACCTTGGGCTAGTTGGTATGACATGACGATAGCTATAGCGCTAGAACAGAACGACGACAAAGAGTCCTTCGTGTTCTTCTTGTCTCTTTGTCATCGTTCTGTTCTCGCGCTATAACTATCGACAACTTAACCGTCGTATCTCCGTGACGTCATTCAAGGAGAAGCCGCCGAGGCCCTACTAGCTGCCCGCGAGCATAATCTTGTGGCTGCTCCACTCACCTACGCCGCGGCTGCAGCCATGTCAACTCGGGAGGCACCTGCACCTTCGTTCCAGCCTCGCGCAAGCTATTCCCTACATCCAGTCCACTGAACCAGCACTAACACCACCAACCCGTGGCACACCCTCGACAATCACCCATTATGTTATGTATGTCGATACCCCGGGCACGTCGCAAAGTATTGCCGCCGCCAGACGCAAATCACCAATGAGAACCACCGTGAGCCCTTCTTCCCTCTTGACTCCAACGCGCATTACGTTTCATCCACTCCAATGCCAGCCCGCTACCAGGACAACAACCGCCCTTGGTCGGGACGTCTTCGCTCGCCCTGTCCACCGCCCTGTCCGCCGCTCGCCTTCTCCTATGCGTTGACGGCCCGCGCATAACGAGGAGGAAAACTAGACGACGCAATTCCAGAGGCAAGAACTGTGGAAGTTTCGCTTTGCCCAAGTCCTCAATCTTCACCTACCAATTTCACTGATGTGTTCGTCAAAATTATCACTACTGTCGCTCTTGTAGATACGGGTGCAGCTGTTTCTGTTATCGATGCTGGATTTTGCCGCTCAATTGGTAAGGTTACGACGCCTTTCTCCGCATTATTGCTTCGCACAGCCAGTGCTCAACCTGTTCAACCGACCACAGTCTGCACAGCCCGTGTAACAATTCAGGGCGTTTTGTACGATAGAGTTCATCGTTCTTTCATCTTGCTCCCGTACCATTATCTTGGGATGAGACTTTTTGTCGCGTCATAACGCCGTAAGCGACTGTGGTCAGGCTGAGGTTGAATTTTGCTTATTGGATGACCGAGCGTCTGTCGACCCCAAGTCGGCCGCTAAACTTTTTAGTTATAACGACACCTGCACCTCTCCATCATCTTTTGCCTTTATACCAGTTTCATGCAGCGCCATATCCGACGGCACAATCTTCTTCACACCATCTTCAATATTCATCGCCTGAAGAGCCTTCCCACTGCTTTTTGCTGCTCTTGACCCTGTAGAAGGCTCAACCACAATGTCAATGTATAATCATGAGTCATCCCCTTTATTCCTACTTTGTCACGAGTGACTTGGCCACGTCGAGACGATCACTTCTACCAGAATTCAGAATTATATCCGTCGCCGCCTTCTACCTCCGTCTGTGCACTATAGCTGTCGTCTCAGTGACTGACCCCACGTTGGCAAACCTAATTCAACCATTCATCGCTGAATATTTGACATCTTCCCAGCGTTTTTAGCTCCTCACAATCCTTGAGTTCCACCGTTATTCTTTCCATGTTGCACGAACGTCTCTCGGCCGTGCCTTAGCAGGAAAACACCACATTGACACTGGGTCTCATTTACCGCTGCGACAACGACCATATCGCGTGTCCGCTACAAAACGCCGCGTCATTGCTAACCAAGTAGACGACATGCTTCGCAGAGGCATTATTCGACCTACAAAGAGCCCATAGGCATCTCCGGTGATCCTCGTCAAAAAGAGAGATGGTTGTATTCGTTTCTGCGTCGATTTCCGGCAATTGAAGAAGATCACGCTGAAGGATGTCTATCCACGGCCACGCATTGACGATGCTTTGGACTGTTTACAGGGTGCCGAATTCTTTTCCTCGTTAGACATGCGGTGAGGCTGCTGGCAGGTGCCGATAGCGGAGGCTCATCGCCATAAAACCGCTTTTGTCACGCCAGACGGCTTATATGAATTCACCGTCATGCCCTTCGAACTTTGAGACGCGTGTGCAACGTTCGAACAAATGATGGACAATGTTCTGCGGGGACTTAAATGGAAGATCTGCTTGTGTTACCTCGATGATATCGTGGTCTTCAGCCCTAACTTCGACACACACTTACGTCACCTTCAGCACGTCCTTACATGCTTTCTTGACTAACGCCGGTTTGGAAATAAACCTTAAAAAATGTCGATTTGTCATGCATCAACTGACCATTTTGGCCCACGTTGTTTCTAAGGAAGGCATCCTCCCGGACTCGGAAGGCGCTGCGAGCGCGCAACTGTATAGGTCGTGCCGAACACTGGCTCCGACGGTTTTCGATCGGAACTTCGGGCTACCTCCTCGAACCTCCGAGAAAATCTGAACACCGTCAACGGAACGTGATCCGGTTCTTCTGAATACCTTGTTTCGGGAGGTGGGCCCCTCTACGTCTTTCACGGGCGACTTACGTCTCGATGACGCCGGCGGCGTCACTTGGCCTAACGTCCATGGCCCCTCCCGGTAGAACAGGTGGCCTGCCCCGCACCGCAGCCGCAACCGTGGAGCATAACCAAACTGGAATATGATCCTGACAGCATAATGTGGACCACCGTCCAGTCTTCGGACGGCCGACCGGAGCTGTCCAACCCTTCAAGAGCACCGCGCTTCCTGCCGCGGTCGTTCGCCGAGAGCAGGCGAGCAACGCACACATGGTGGCTTCCGCCAACGCGGCGTCCCTGATCGCAGCTGCCGACGCTGATGCTGGCGCCTGCTCCTCAACACTTTCACCGCCTGCGACGCGCTCCGCGGGCCTGCAGCGGGGACACCAAAAGCATGTGTGGCAGCTTCAACCTCTGCCGCAGCCGAAGGCAACGGGCTTTGTCGTTGTGCTCAAGCCCAGGACCCAGCTGTCCCTCGCAGCCGTTTTCCTCGAAAACGGGGCCAGTAGTGCGTTCATCGCACTACTGGCCCCGTGCCAGTAGTGCGCTCATCGCACTACTGGCACTACTGGCTCCGAGGCCTGACTAAGTCTGACGAGCGCTGGCTCCTGCGCCTTTACACCACACAGTATTGTGCCCGGCTATACTTAAGAACTTGAATCCGGCCTTTTCCGGCGAGTGCCCGCACTGTGCCCATCCGCTTGCGGATACTTTTCACATGGTGTGGGCATTCCCTTCTAACCCAGCGGTCCCCCAATCACTTCCCCTACACCCCCTACCCGAGAAACCTGGGAGGCTGTCCTGCTCGGCTGCTCGGCCTTGGCGGGTCAAAGAGCCTTCGTGGCCGGAGCGCGTGCCGCCGCAGAAGCCACAGGAGTCCTGGACTAGGGACTCCTCCTAGAGCTTGTAAAGGGCCTGCCCTTAAGGTCGTCCCTCTCTCTCAAATGTAAATAGTTTTAGTAAATGTTTTTCACCACCATCCAGAATTCCGAGAAATTGGGTGCTGTTACGGCGTTTCCTAAACCTGCCACCACCAAAGAATTCCGGAGTTTTATTGGTTTGTGTTCGTATTTTGGTGATTCGTGCGAAGTTTAGCGTCTATTATATCACTTCACACACAACTCTCCGGCAACTGTAAAGGCGTGGTCCCCGGCCTGCGACGAGGCTTTCACCCCATTGCGGCGCCTTCCCACGACGCCACCCATTCTACGCCATTTCGATCCTGAAGCTCCAACTGAAATCCACACCGACGCCTGTGGTGTAGACATGGGTACTGTGCTCGCACAGCATAAACCAGAGCATATGGAACACTTCGTGGCATATGCTAGGCGCACACTCACCAAAGCACAGAGAAACTACAGCGTTCCAGAAAAGCAGTGTTTGGTCATTGTGCGGTTCCTTGAAAAGTTTCTCTCATATCTATAAGGCCGTTCTTTTAACGTCGTTACTGACCACCATGCGCTGTACTGCTTTTCGACGTTAAACGACTCATCTGGCCGTCTTCGTCGCTGGGCGTTGAATATCCAAGATTATGACATACGCGTGGTTTATCAGTCAGGACGAAAGCATGCTGACGCCGGTGCCCTTTCCAACACCCCTCTTTCTCAGAACGCCACAGCTGACTCCGCTTGCGATCCCACATTTTCATCTCTTGACTTTGTCACCATTGCTACCGAACAACGCAATTACCCATAGACTGCGTCTCTTCACAATAATATCTCCGACACTTTTGAAGTCCCAAAGACGCGAACGCTCCGGCGCCAGGTTCCACACTTCTCGATACGTGACACGCTTCTCTATCGACGCAACTAAGCACCAGAGAGACGATAGTGGCTGCTCGTGATTCCACGAACTTTGAGGTCACAGATCTGTTCATCTTTCTACGCTAACCATCAATGTCGCCACGCAGGAGTCTTCAAGACCCACGAAAGGCTTCGAAATCATTACTACTGGCGTGGTATGTACACCTTTGTTCGCAACTTCGTCCGCTCTTGGGCCGAATGTAAGAGCTGAAAATATCCACCATACACCTCCGCCGGTCAACTGCAGCCTTTACCAGTCTCTTCCCCGCCCTTCGAACATGTCGGAATAGATCTTTATGGGCCCCTTCCAATGACTCTGACTGGCAACAGATGATTAATAGTTGCTATCGACCACCTGACGTGCTATGCTGAGACCGCTGCTCTTCAAACGGCTACATCAAAGGAGCTTGCTACTTTCCTACACCGTCATTTTGTGGTGATGCGTCATGAAACCCTCAAGAACTCCTCAGTGACTGTGGCTGCGCCTTCTTGTCCGAGGTCATTGAACAATTGCTCGCTGATTGTGCTATTATACATCACACATGTACCGCTTAGCACCCTCAAATCGGTGGGGTTGCCGAGCGCTTTAATTGTACTCTTGGTGATATGCTCTGTGTGTACGTGACGCCAGATCACCCTAGCTGGGACTTAGTTCTCCCATTCATTACATATGCCTATAATACGGGAACGCAAACAACAACACGTTTTCCTATTTTTACCTTCTCTACGGCCGTCACCCCTCCCACACCATTGATACTACTCCGTCCTATCGACCGGACGCGTCCGAGCACCTGCCGATCTTGGACGCCGCCAGACACGCAGAAGAATGTCGCCAGTTAGCTCGTCGCTTTATTTCCGATCACCGAAACCGGCAAAAAGCAATTAATGATGCCTAGACCTCAACTCTCGTTTTTCTTCCGGGTGCACTCGTTTGGCTGTCAGTGCCGCATCGCACACCTAGGCTCTCTTTCAAACTCCTGCCAATGTACGACAAGCCATATTGTATTCTCGGACAGACTTCTGCAGTAAATTACCTCATTGAGCCTCATACGCCACCGCCAGACTTGCGACGTCGTAACCGCGAGGTTGAACATGTTCAGACTCAAGCCGTACCCTGGTTCTACGCAACCTTTACAGGACTAAGACGGTAGGATGGCTCCCAGGATGGCTCCTTTTTTTTCCACGGGGCCATTTTGAAGAAGAGAAAGTACTCTGGCGCACAGGCAGCAGCATCGAGTGTGCAGCAGCGGCTCAAGCTCGTGAACTGCGGCTGGGGCATCGCCTTACTAGCAACAACCTTTCCGCTCAATAAGTCTTCTTTATGTTAAAAAAATGGCAGCATATTCACGGAGGGAATGATGGATAGTGGGGCGAAGCATCCGTCCGTCCATTCGTTCTTGCTTCCGTCCATCAATGCGTGGGTCTGTGTGGCCGCCAGTTCGTCCATCCGCCCGTCCATGCGTGCGTTTGTTCGTGCGTCCGCACGTTCATCTGTGCGACTGTCCCTGTTTTCGTCCATGCTTCTGCTCCTGCGTCCGTCCATGCATCCATCAATCCGTGCAGCCATTCGTGCGTTCGTCCATGCATCAGTCCGTGTGTCCGTTCGTTCACCTATGCAACACTCAAAGTACCACCATCTCGAATCTTTTCATTATATATTTCTCATATAAATGCACCGCTATCCAGCGGATATTCGAAGGACTGAACGAGAAAAGGCACACGCACACTTTCTTGCGCCTTGCGCTTCGTGTCTACTTCCCACATTTAACCACCTCGAGTTCATGGTACATACTAGTTCACTGTATTCATGGCACTGCGGCTCAACGCTCGCCAAACCTTTCTAAAACCTAGGAGGTTACGCCCAGCGAGTATAACGTAGCAACCCTTTCTTGTATTCTGAGCGTTGTTGTACAATAAAAAATTCGCAGCGTGTGCGTTAACTAAAAGCCGAATTCTCCTATCTCTCATTCCCCCTTAGCAGCCATTGGCATGTACATTGAGCACTATTTTTATTGTTGAACAACGCACACAAGAAATCTCTCAGCAGCACCACCTTGGAGGTCAAAATGTTATTTTTGTTACACACTACTACAACGGCTACGAGGGACGAATGGGTGCCGCTATAAGAAGCTTCGCCCCTAAAAAGTCACAGCTTTACCGCAAAGCGAAGCAATGAACGCGATAGTTACAATTTGAAAGGTTACGAGCAGAATGGAAAGCAGATCGAAACATGCCCTCTGTTTCTCGCGCACAAATTACGCACGAAACGTACTCACAGGTACAGATGCATGCGAATAAGCGTCTCATTTGTGACCTCGCTTAGTCTGAAAAGCACGTGCTTTTCGCGAACGGAGACTGCAATGATTTCAGTGACCTTTGTGCGCCCGGTAACTACAGCATAATCGTTCTACGTAAGCCCAAGACCAGACAAGGCGTACGATCCTCCCCTCCTAGTCATTGCAAGATAAGGGCGAGTGAGGGAGCATCACTCGCCTTCTCCAAGCCGGCAAAAGTACGCGTTAGTGATTAGAGCAGGCGCCGCTGCACAATGTGGCGACGTGCGCTTATTGCGCCATCTTTCTAGTAATGCAAAAAACACAGCAGCGGTAAGTGGTAGATATAAATAGCTTGTCGTTCAAATGGCAAAGAACGTTAACCGGTTGGGCTCAGTGGTTAACGGCTCGCTTTTACGACGCAGAGGTCCCATGTTTGATTTCGCGCTGGATAGTTTCGTCTGAATTTTTTTCTTTCTTGCGTTTTCGTATATACAGATACGTATACATATACGGTGCATGACATCGACGCCGACGTCGATGCCGACGCTAGCGGTGAAATCCAGCCGAGAGTGTCCATATAATTGCTGTCGCATAAAAAAGCTCCAATCCACAAGAACACACATGGAGCCAGAAGTATGAAAATTAGACAAATACCTGTATTACCCGTCATTTCTGTGCTCGCTGAAGCGCCGTGTGCTGCAGCTTCCATACACACTACGCACATACACACACACACACTGCATACACACATACAGCGCCAGTTCCCTTTAGTGTATATTTAGGAAGCTCTATAGGCTCTCTACGATTGTCATGTTTGTCATTCGTGTAGAGTAAGGTGAAGGCGAAGTCTGAATGTGTGCGCATTTTTGTGGCTCTTGGCGCTGTTCATCAGTAGTCGCTTCAGCTCCCAGCACTAATCACCAGTTGTTGCGGACCGGGGTCTGCCCGGTCTTTTGTGGTAGCGTGGGATAGCTTCGGGTTGAGGAAACGAACGCTGACAAGATGGGGATACGAAAAACAAACAGGTTTAGGGCACCATTTACACTTACTTACTGCATAGAGAGGTTAAGAGTTTCACAAAACCACGAGCGTGGTAGTTGAACCATTACATGGTTCAGAGCGACGTCCAGCGCTCTGCAGCGTCGTTTTAAACCCTGTCGGGCTCCTCCTCCTTGATTGGAACGTCAATCACACACACACACAAGACACCGCCCACAGGCCATAATTCAGTAGCACATGGTCCGCCGAATAGTTATTGCCCCTCTTGACATAATGCTCTGAGGATAGGGGAAATGGGGTTCCTTCTCGGAACAGTTTGGCGTTTAGGTTGCTTCTTCCGCCTTTCTCAGGAAGGACAGCCAAGGAGTATATACTTGAATCACGGATACACGACCTGTGCGGTCGGTCTGCTGCGCCTTCTTGCTAAACAAGCTGGCTCGGAAGAACTGCATGTAGGGACATTGGCTCATGGACCGTCTTCTAATCCTTATGTCGCTCCCCACCACTGGATCCGAGAAACTGCGGTTCCGGGCATGGGAGCGCTGCGCTGCTACGTTTGTCAGCGACAGCATGGCGCCTGCTAACGACGGTCATAACAGATCTCCCTCGCCAGATAACTCAAAGAGTGCAGCAGTCACCGATGCTGCTCGCAGGGACGACGAAAAGGTCCGTAGTTGAATGTCAGGAACTCACCTTCGCTTGTCGCATTGTCTGAATAATTGTCGAAAACTTCAACAGCGTCTCTGAAACTGGACCACTTACACAAGCAAGCACTCGGCCCCCTTCGAACAAACCAAGCCAAAAGAGGGATGACAAAGCAATTTTTCATTACTAGCTTTAACAAAAAGCTCACATCAAAACTCTCTGGACTCACTTGTGCTGAGAAACCAGACGTGCTACCTTACACATTTTACATAATAGGTTGCACAAAAAAAACTAAAACATCAATTTTGATACATCAAGAGCACCCCAGATTGGCTTAGAAATAGCGGCTGAGCGCATCAGCGTTTTCTTTCAATTTGCCATTACACCTAATGTCAAAATGATATTTTTGAAGAATCAAGCTCTACCTCACAATAATAATAATAATAAAAATAATACCTTTTAATTATTCAAATAAAACAGTACGTGTGACTAGGCCTGCCAAAGCCGATTGGTGGCTAGAGTGGCAGAGCCTGGCAGACAGTAAAAAAAGCCGGAAGCGTTACAAGATTGTATCTTATGGCCTAAGAGGAATGACAGGACAAAAAACAACGTGCATATAAAGTTAGAAACAACAAAGCATATAAGCAATAGTTGCAAGCATCATACAATATTTACAGCAATTGAAAGTGAAAAGGTGTAAAGGAAAAAAGGAAGAATTAGAGCAACTGCTTCTTAAGCAAAGTAACACACTGGATGCATATACCTAGTTCAGTAAAGATTTGTGGTTGGATGAAAATATTTGTGGTTGGATGAAAACCAATGTGATACGTGAATGGTCGGCGCATTCGAACACGGCATGGCATAGGATCAACCTTATTTGTTATGTTGCTGTGTTGCGCCCCATCTCACCCAAGTGAATGTGCGACTCGAGATCCTTGCCTCATTGGTGGAAATTACCACCAAAGAGGTTAATGAAAGCACATTCCTTGCACGCTATTGGAAATTAAAATGAGAGGAAGATTTTAGTGAGTGGTTCATAAAGCTTGTGCTCTAGTGTACTTTCATTGGCTCTAACTGTCCAATGGGTACTATCTCTAAAATACAGCTGCCGATACACTTTGGGACGATGTAAAACAAAGCGTACTTTGTAAACCAAAGCGTATTAGGGGTGCGCGTGATTACCCATGGAACAACAAACAAATCATGCATCTTCACCTTCACTGTTCAGAAACCAATATGGACCGTGATAATATGGCAAGCAATCGAAATGAAATGACCCTAGTAACTTTGTATGACACTGAAAATATGCCAACCCTCACGATTCTGGAGCAAACCTTCGCTGAATTCATCCCTGTGTCAAATACCAGCCATTTAACTTGGCGCACGAACATCATTCAAAGGTAGAGCGAGCCACTGAAATGTATTTTGTGTGACGCAGCGACCACTTGACCGGAGAATAATAGTGTTGCGAACGCGAATCCACTGTCACAAGCTCTGATCGAAGCAGACGACAAACGCGAGCAAACGACGGCTTGGCCGACAGGCACAGCTTGTGATTGGTTGTGAAGCAATACCCTCCACATCAGCTCACTCTGTGACGTTGCCAAAGCACTTCTTTCATCTGGCATGCCTATCTTGTTCGTCATATCACCCCTCTCGCACATAAGAGAAAATTTTGTCACGCCGTGAAAATAGTGCAAGTACTTTCTAAGAGCTCTCTTATGTGCTGCGCAGTTGTCGAAAACAACATGGCGTCGTAAACAGCATATCAGTCGGTGCGACTTTCAGCAAACGCTTCTCGCACGAGTCACTTCAGCGTTTGACCGGATGTGTTGTGATTACAGCAGCTCTTTCGGTGCGTGTAAGCAGTGCGGAAAGCTGTGGCAGTGCAATGGTGTACGGTGAAGCGCAGCGAAGCCTGTGCGTCGGTGTGGTTATGAAGCAGGGATCGGCGTCGATGTATCGACGGCAACTAGCACTCGAGAAGCCTGCAATGTGTGTTTGTGTGCCGGTAACAGTTCGTTCGCTTGACTTTCCAGTCTCTCAGTTGGGGGCTGTGCGACATTTTGGATTGACAGCGTTTTGACACGTTACTTGAGTGACCCCAAGTACGTACGGAAACGTATGAACTACGCGTTCGGTTCTTGCTTCGCCACTAGTTAGCCCGTACGCTTCTATTTACATGAGAGCAATGTACTGTTCGGGAGTGAAATGATGTTCGTTGTGAACAGTGGTGCTGTGTTGACGTTCCAAGACTTGTGAACAAGCTGTGCTCGTGTGGCCGAAAATTTAAAGACAGCATTGATAACTGTTTTGCCCTGCGAAGTTGTGGGGGGGGGCAGCTTGGCGCTTTTGTTTGTTAAGTCATCACTTCTCTTTTTTGTGATAACCATAGTCCTAGCGCTGTGATGTGATCAACCAAAACTGCGAGATGCTACATTCTGTTGTCGATCGTGTTACTTTGGAAGCGCGCCTAGACTGTTCTTCGGTAACAACTTGAGAGTTCTATGTGACAGCGAGAGCCCGTGAACGTCAAGCTTCCCTCCGGCCCCCAGACCTAGCGCTGTGATGTGATCAACCAAAGCTGCGAGATGCTACATTCTGTTGTGGATCGTGTTACTTTGGAAGCGCGCCTAGACTGTTCTTCGGTAACAACTTGAGAGTTCTATGTGGCAGCGAGAGCCCGTGAACGTTGAGCTTCCCTCCGGCCCCCCAAAAAAGCAAAGGTTTCACCGGTGCCTTGCTTTGGATGAAGTTGTAGGCCAACATCGCCTAACTACAGGTTTCCGAGTTCGTCTCGCCATGGTTTGCACGGCACTAGAGCCTTGACAACAGCCGGTCATGGCCAGTTCTTACACTTTATCAATGGACGTGCACGCCTGGCCAGCCCTCTATTGCTGTCATTGGCAGCTTCCAGTCTGCAGATGCCCTTTGCCTGTTGGCCGTACTTGGTTCCTCATGACACCGACGGCTACTAAATGCTGCCATCGGTGAGTTCACCTTGCAGAACTAAATTTCACCGGTACTATAATTCACGCAGTCCTATAACGTGTGAAAGTTTTTAAGCCCATCAGATGTAATGTTTCTCTATGGTAAGTTGAAGCATGAAAAATTTACTACTACTGTTATATACATACATATATTAGGAGCAAATACATAAATTTTTTTGTGATTTGATACAAGTGAGCTCTTGTTTGATTATGAGGTTAGGCCTGTCGATTGACCACGTTTGATAGTTGGAAAGTTAATGTGAATTTATTTTTCAGGAGCCAGGATGCACTTAAAAAAATGATGTTATTTTGAAAAATTAGTTCTATAGACGATTACCACTGTGGTAGTACTATACTTCAGTAGGACATATATATTGCTGTACTTAAATAATTTTACATGAGGCTTCAGTTTATTTCAAAGTGATTATAGCAGATTTTGGTCACATTAACGAAGTGATAGCTTCCTCAAATAAGTATTAAAAGTGAGTGCTTTTAATGATTGTTTTTAAATATTTCGTTTTTGGCTCTTCACAGATCACAGAGATTGGTTTGTTAAGGTCGTTTGATGCATCGGTTGCACATTCTGGCACATCAATCCTCATCATTACTTGGAGCACCTGTAAAAAAATAGCAAGGACACGTTCTTCCTAACTGTGCAAGCCTATGTCACTGCTGGGACTGGTATCATTCAGCGGATGTGGCGTGGAAGCATGCATGGCAGCCTCATCTGGAAAGACTGCGATCTGCTTGGGAGCTTCGAGGGCACGAAACTGCCTAACGGCTGGCTGCAAGGTTAGTTTTTCTTTATTACATACGATTACGTCAACACCACTTACTTTGCACAAATTGAAAACCCAAGCATGGTTGCTTTCAGTGGGTACCTGTCATATTCTTACACATAATTCTTAGTCAACATTTATAGAACTAAACTGCAAGATAATTAAGAATGTTGAAAGCTGAAAGCCTGCAGCTTATGAATGAAACTCCAATAATCTGAGACTCAAAAGCTTGTGCTTTAAAACGAGCACAGATACTTTGATTCCTTATTGAGCTCTCGAGCTTGTGACTCCCTCTGTGGATCAAGTACTCTGGAAGGAAATAGCAAGTGGGTGAAAATTGCCTGGCTCTTCACAACTTGCAAAGAGAAAGACCTATTGAAGAAGCCTCAGATGACATGTGGCCAGTAACTGCATCTTTCGCCTAATGTAGCTTTTTCTCTCTCAGTGCTGTTGCTTGTGTTTCAGCCGAACATGTTCACCACGATTGCATAGTGATATATATTTTTCTACAAATAGTACCTGACCTAAGTATGCATTGTTGATCTCTAAAGGTGACGTTCAGTGTGTTTCAAAGCCATGGCTTCTCATTTCTCTGTCTGTGGCTAGCCAATTTCAGCAGCAGAGCGATGCAGCTAGCACACATGCAATCCAAGTCATGGAGCGCTCCTTTGGTGTTCTGTGCAGGACGCAGCATATCCATCCGGCAAGACACTGGTATCAACAATAATGGTGAGTGTTGGTGGAACCTGTAGGAGCCCGTTGTGTTTGTTGCGTATGATTATTTCCCCTGATGAAGTGCATTTTTGAACTGTTTTCTTCATTTAGAATAATAGATGTCAGCAACAAGCACACTCATAATCCACAAGTTCTTTGTGACTTCTAGACTGCCCATTTGCTCCCATATGCGGTATGGTGAGCTGGCTATGTTATACAGCCTTAAAGGTATGAAGATTGGCTGTTGTGTTGTAATGCAGTCTAACTTGTGTTTCTTAGTGAACTTATTTTTGGTCTACTTCTCGCACCTAGTGTAAAGTCGAAATAGAAGAAACTTTATTGGCTTTTTATGCCTGTCAGAAGTTTTATGCCTTCATCTATAACATTGTAGTTTTGCTCTTGTATCATATTAAATATATTTTCAGTCTTCACTGTTTGTGTGTGTGTGTGTGTTGAGGCTTGTCATTGGCTTCTGAAAATACAATATCTGTAAATATGAGCACATAATTGACAACTATACACTCTTGCATGTAGCATGGTTGTAACAATGATCTGTATTTTTCTAAGTTCCAGCAGTAACAAAGGGTTCGGTGCTCCACAGTCATGTACAGTGTATCAAGAACAGAGCACAGAAGACCAACAACTATAAAGGGACTGCCAGTGACTGTTCTCCTGCTCAAAGTTTACAACAGCAGAAAGAGCACATTGTGATGTCAGAAGCAGCTGCTGCTTAACTTCTTAGCAGTGCATTATTCAGCAGTTCCTTTGCTTGCATTCGGAATTATTAAAATTTTGCATGGAAGATACCAAACTATGACACTAATTTAAAGGCTGCTGAAGTGTTAGTGGGCAAATATTTTTGAGCTGAAGTTTTTAACATGTGTGTTAAGTGCCTGCGTGCCTCTACATTTACATGCCAGAAATCACAGCATCCATGGTCGCCAATGGTAACTGTGTTTGCATTCTTTGTAGTACAAGAAGTAAAGCCACGGATGCAGTAATTATGTACTTAGCCGATGTAATTACACTCATTTGTATAGCACCAATGATGCCATGAGTGTATAAGCTCTGGGAAGTGAATCTATGTGGATTATTTTATGTGGAAGGAAGAGGATCATCACTACTCCTAGTATATCTTTACAGTAGATTTTAGTGCTTTGGTATTATCCCACTGCCTGTCCGTCCTTCAACAGTCTACTTATCTACTGTGTAAGTGTAACTTTTTAAATGTATACTTTGCCCGGATAGGTTTGTTCATAATGTAATGCAAGTGACTTATCATCTATGCAGCTCTACTCAGACTAGAAATAAAAGTATTTATTTTTATATGTAGCTATAGCATGCATTCAGTTGTGTTTTTATAGGTGACTGTACAACTGTTTAGCCCTACAAAAGTGCTGGTATACTCTAATATTGAATCTGGCATCTTAAAATAGTTTGTTAGTGGAAGTAAGAATGTGTTTACAGCCAATATTACTATCCTCAGATGAACTGTGAAAACCCTGTGGAAATTTATTTACGTTTTTCGAACTTTGTGAAGGCAAATGTTGTTATGTTCTTTTATTGTGGTCCCTGTTTCAGCACATAAACACATAATTACTTTGCAGTGGCATAGTATTAGTTGTTATTTTACACATATGTGCTGAGCAACATCGCAGTTGAGGCCAGCAGCAAGACATACATGCAGTGCACTGAGCATCACCTCACATAGTGTACAGTCTTTGCCCACCAGTAAACTCAATATTTTTCAAGCAGACTAATAGACAGCTGTATGATAACTGTGTTGATGTGCAAACTTTGAAGTCTTCTTCAGGAGTGTTTTTCATCATTTTTGTTTAAGTGAAGTAGCTACCCAAGGCCACAACTGGTGGGAATGTGGTGGTTTCCTCTCTCCAAAAGCACTCCTACCAGCTGCCTCAATGTTAGCATGGGGTGAATTCACGAACTGCAAAAATAATTGGTCTCTGTTTTCTTGGCCGAAAAAGTCACTTCCACCATTGAGCCACCACGACGCGCCATAATAGAAACATTTAGCTAAATAAAGTTGATTCTACTTTTGAGAAGTGTTTTGCGGAAACGAATTGGCACCTATAGCTGTCAATATAAACACTGTTTGCACCAAGGAGCTTAGTAGCTTATAATTGTATTATTCATGTATTGTATAGAATTTACTCGCGCTGTGCCAACTTTCAGCCCAAGTGCCCTAACATGCTTTGTTTGTGGGTTGTGAATGAGACAAGCTATGTAAATAAACAGAGTGATATTGCAGACATGAATAAAATATTGGTGCACAGCCCTTTTCTTTAGCATGACATTGTCAAGGGCTTTATTCTTGTGTTTTTTTATAAAAACTGCTTTCACTGGGCAGCAGCGGAAAACTATGCATCAAGCTTTTGCGAGATGGTTCGAGAAACACCGTGTTCAGACATAACAGTGCCGGTGGATTTCTCTCGTAGGTTACTTTCTGTAGTATATTCAATATGAGTGTATTAGAATTGTTGTTTTATGTTGTTTTATAGCCATTCATTTTATTATATACACCTGAGTGTATGTATGTATGTATGGGTGTACATATGTATAGGTGTGTGTGCGTATATGTATGTATGTATGTATGTATGTATGTATGTATGTATGTATGTATGAATGTATGTATGTATGTATGTATGTATGTTTTAAATGAGAATCCGTTTATCATTGGTGAGTAAGTTTTGTAATGATTTGGCTGGATTTGTTTCTAGTTATTTCTCTTTTGAGCCATTATAAATTTCAATTTGTTTTGTACTGCATAAAAATAAATGTAACCTTACACAGAATATGTGTGTTCGAAGAAGTTGTTTCATTTACCAACCTACAGTCATGGGCGAGAAATTGGGTAAAATGGAACGAACCTGCGAAGATTAGTTTAGAGCATAGCTACTCTACATGACCTATCTCGTACACATTGCGTTGGTTGAATATGTCGATTTCAACCTTTCAATTTTAATCAGAATAAGCAAGCTATTACCCGTGGTTGTATATGTGTGTGATATTTATGCATACTGTGATACCGGTTCGCAATTATAATTAAGGTCACATACCTAGTCAAGCTGAATACACGAATTTCGTCCATGCACCTTTCACCTGCACTGGAACTGTTGTTAATAAAAAATAAACTTCAGTTTAGAAATTTATTCTACTAACCAAACGCAGGGTATTTCTTTATCACACAAATCATATTGCCATTCTTCTGTTCCATTCTGGACAATAGGGGACCCTCTCAGCAGAACTCGATTAACTGCTATAGTTCATTTTAACCATTGACCGCGACATTACACTGAAGCGTGCAGCATGACAAATAGCGGGAGAGAAGACACAAACTAATCACTCTGTTTGCGTCAGCTCTAACTGTCCGTGCTCTTTGGTCTTGCTGCATGTGATGATGCCCACCAAATTAGCACGAAAGCGTGTCCCTACAAAGGCAGTCAACTTGGCTGCAAGCAGTTAGCTCACTGCATGTGTACATTTTCTTCAAAACACCGTGAAGGCTGATCGCTGTTCGAATATCCAAACACGTGAAAAGTAATATACCAGGTATGATATTGGTATTTCAGCACTGGACACTTTTGCGATAAGAGAGGATGCAGGAGAAAATTATGAACCCTGAATTGTTTAATTTTTGAAGGGGCACAGTACAGCGCTTTTGGGTCAAAAGGGGAGTGAAAGAAGCAAGTGCGAAAGCATATTTCTCAAAAAATTAGTACCCGCCACCACGCATAATGTCAGGCCGGGAAACCTCTTGAAAAAAAAAGTGCTCAGTGATTCTGCGAATCGAACCAAGTACCTCCTAGATTGTAGTTGAGCGCTGTAACTGCTCGTCCACCTCAGCAGTGCTTGCATTCGCCCTATTGCTGATATATCGTCATTCCTTCGAATGAAGTCATATGCAAAAACGTCTGTGAAACTGTCTCAAAAATACAGAAAATAGTTAGAATGCGTTTGCCCAAGGTTACTAGAAGATAGAAACCACCACCTGTGACTTTATAACCGTGCGCTATTTATTCTTTTACATTACTGTCATGACGTTGGGATAGCCGGCTCTAACGTAGGCTACCTTCTCATAGTTGGCCAAATATAAATAAGAAAATAAAAATAAATATCGGCCTGTGACAACGCTAATCAACTATTATGAGTTCACTGTCACTAGTGTCACTTTCACTAGATGAATGCTCAGTTTGCTTCCATTATTGTTATTTAGGAAAGTTATGGCTCATTAACTCAGCTCTCCTAATTAGCATTGATTCTCACATCTAAGGACAGTCACACTTCATCTCGCTTTCTGAGTGGCTGTCACTCTCATATAACGCGTACTCCACTTTTTTATGCTCTCCGGCCATCTGACGATGCTTTGCGGAGACTTTTCCTTACGTCTGCTGGGCCAGAAAATTGTCTTTATTATCTATCAATTTAAAGCTTTCACGAAGCCGAAACAAGAGTCTCTCTCTCTCTCTTTTCAACCTTTTCGCAAGTGTGATAACGTCTCTCGACCTCAAGACTCATATACACGTCCCTTGCTTTGTTTGCGCACTCAAACAACGCTGAACGAAATATTTGCACCGTGTTTTGTGAAAAGCATTAGCACTGAGACACCTCCCGACGAGTCTCCCTCATTTTACGTAGACATATACCTAAGCGTAAGCGCATGCACGTTCTCGCATTCCGGCTTTATAAAAATGCTGTGGTGCATGGAATTAGCAAAATTGCGCTCACAATTTCATTTGATTACTGCTGTTATCTATTTCCGCACAATTCCTCTGCAGGCACCAAAGTCGCTCATGTGTCTCGTAATAAGAATATTGTAACAAAGGCTACCTTTGACTATAGGTACAAAACACCCTTACGTTCACCACAATACCATGCTAGATTGCACCGAATTAGTTAAGTAGCAGCGCAGCTTCAATTAAATGTAAGGTAACTGGTCGCATTAAATAGGGGAAGACATTCGAGGCACATTTTGAAACATTGCATGAATCGATTTTTGTGTGGTTTCATTTATGGGGTGCACCTGGAGTGTTGTTCGCTTGTACTTGGCGAGATAGTGAATGGATTGCTCGGTGGCTTAAGGCCATCGAGCAAATATTTCGTTTAGCTACAGTCGTTGATTAAAGGCGAGTGCTTGGCTTTGCACAGCCCACCAAAACGTCTATTACAACGTACGCGGCATCCCGTAAGCGCTGTAGCAGACGCTCGCGGAACTGAAACTTAGATGCAGCAAATCATTGGCTATCATCGTATACTCTCGATGCTAGATGCTTTGCGTGCTACCTTGATATTATCGGCACACACTTCTTTCTTTCCTTGTCATTTCATCGGCTATGGTGTGTCCTCCTTGCCCTCTTAAGTGTCGAATAAGTTAAATTCATACTTGTGTTATAGTAATCCCTCCAGATAAGAGAAGTTTTGGCTAAGAAAGTGCGTAGTCAAAGCGAAAGCTTTGTGAATTGGGCCCCTCATTCCTACACCGCAGCAAAATGCACGGCACTACTACCCAAACGCTTAAGCCTCCACAGTTTGTCTAAAATCTTAGTCAAACGTTACGTTGTAACACACCGTGTACAACAGAAAAATAATCCTAGGTAAAAACACCTCAACAGCAATTGCGTAGGCTTTATGCAAAAACCATGCCCCAATGACTCTCAATTCTCAATGCGCACAACGACAACTCCACAGTGTCGCGCTAAACTTAATTATTTTACGAAAACATTCGTTTTTTGCTAACATCTTCCTCAAATGCTCATTCACGCCACATCCCCATAGCAGTGAAGGCGTACGATTTTATGCTAAAACTTTGAAGATAACTAAAAAATAAAACATTTTCTTGTTTTTACCTTATGCAAATTTTCGCACTCCTGATCAAACTAACTTCGATTTTCAGCCTTTAGTTCAGCTGTTTTCATTTTGAAAAATTTAACACCACGTCACGAAACTTACAAAATAAACTGGCTGATATCTGCATCTCCAATCTAACAATAAGTAAACATATTTAACACGCGCATGCAACAATTGTTCAAACTGACCACCCCCTTTTCTCAACTAGATTCGCTTGATTAGCACATGATGGGGTCGCAGTCCCGGCGGTTTTCGACTACGCCAGAGGCTACAAAACCTACGAACACTTGGCTGTGTCCTGCTGTCACGCCTCATTCTGCACTTAGGCCGGCTCCATTCAGGCATGTGCAAGGGACGCCAGAAACAGGGGGGAAGCTTGTGGCATTTTCTCTTTGTGTTCACCCCTACGCGGTATTTAGCCTCTCTGCCCTTTCGACTTTGACCCTTCGGGCAAGGTCGCTTTCCCGAAGTCGTCGAACTGAACCGCGTGCTTCGTTGTGGTGACGTACCTAGTTTTCTCTCCTCTACACCTGTCTCGCCTCTTGCACCTCAATGAACGCCCCCGATGACGTCTCCTGAAACGGACTGATGGCTTACCTTCTCGTCTTTCTTAGGACGAAGTAAGACCTGCCCTAGGTTTTACGCGGTGCCGAACGCTTGCGCTTCTTTCTTTTTCTGCGATGCTTGCAAACCACCTCGGTGGTAATGCTGCACTGCTGAAGCATGGCGTTCTTGCTCTCATCAGCCACTGCGCTAGCCATGCCTACATTTGACGATGTCGAAACATCCTCTTGAGGCACGAAGAAGGTTTCCAGCTCCTTACTGGGCCCATTAGGGCTGCTTGAACCTTCCTCATCTACGCAAGGAGCGCTTTTCGACATCGTCCATACCTTTAGACCGGCCAAGGCCTCGTTCTCTATACACTCTACTTTGATAAATTCTAGAATACGTGGGACCTTCTCTGGCGCGATCTGTTCCTCTCGCGCTTTATGACGCAGCTGAACTTCTGGCGCATTGCGACGCGCCTTGCTTTCAGACTCCGGTCTGAGTCTTTCTTTCTTTTTGCTAACAGAAGTTCCGAATCTCCTGATTAGCTCTGCTTTGACAATTTTTTAGTTGTTCGCGTCCTGTTCACTGATTCGCGCAACAACATCCACTGCCTCTTAGGGCAGAGCCGTGAGTAGCTTCTGAGACCAGGAGTCTCGCTCACACTTCAGCTGCCTACAATTTCGTTCAAAGAGTCTAAGATACATGCCCATATCCCATGATACCTCTAATTGCTGCATGTACCTAGACATCTCGAACTCTGGATCACTGTCGAGAAGAAGTGCTCCTCGCTGGGGTCTCAACCTCTTCATCAACTCGTTATCTTGTTTCAAAAAGTTTATCTTGAGGTCTAGTTTTTCGTTCTTTCTCTTTCCTTCCATCTTAGCTGCTCTTAACTTTCTTTCAATCATGAAGTCCCATTCTTCACTTACTTCATCATCATCAGCCCCCAAATCATTTATCACTTTTATGATTAAGGGTTTTCGTGCTAATCCCTTTGTATCAATCCCCAATTACTCACACAACAGCAACAAGTCTGAATTCTGCAGCTCCCGTAAGTCCATGACCGTACTGAGTGCTCGCTACTTCCAAAATAAGACATAACAGGGCATAATTCAGTAGCACATGGTCCACCGAATAGTAATTGCCCCTCTTGACGCAATGCTCTGAGGATAGGGGAAATGAGGTTCCTTCTCGGAAGAATGTGGCGATTAGGTTGCTTCTTCCGCCTTTCTCAGGAAGGACAGCCAAGGAGTATATACTTGAATCGCGGAGACACGACCTGTGCGGTCAGTCTGCTTCGCCGTCTTGCTAAACAAGCTGGCCCGGAGGAACTGCTTGTAGGGACATTGGCGCATGGGCCGTCTTCTAATCTTTTTGTCGCTCCCCGCCACTGGATCCGAGAAACTGGGGTTGCTGGCGTGGGAGCGCTGTCCTGCTACGTTTCTCAGCGACAGCACGGCGCCTGCCAACGACGGTCATAACAGCATGTCTATTGTGGAATGTGCGCATCTGTGGTTCACCACCCGCTAAAGCCATGGCATCAGCGTTGCCACATAAGCTGGAGTGGGTGTGTTACTCGGGTGTCGCAACGTGAGAATCTTGGTGACCTTTTGCGATATGCACTGTGTTGCGCGCCCATATGAGTGTTGTAAGTGTGGGCGAGGTGTGAGAAAAAAGCAACCAAGATGACCTCCTAGCGTGACACAGTACGAGAGTAAACAAACCAGGTTGGTAGAATATGCATTAGTTTATGCAATCTAAATCAAAATGTGGTCATGGTGTGTGTTTGATAATTTTGACCTGTGCAAATTGGCACAGCTGCGTCACTTTCACGGAATCTATTGCCACCGACTCATAATGATGTGCCAGATTAAAGCGTCCAAGTGTAAGCGTTGGCCGCATGCTCGGCGTACGAACGCCTTGCTTGAACAATACCATGCAAAGTTCTTCAAAGCGAGAAATGACGTGAGCTTTGTAAAATCGCTGTATCGAGCGTGATCGTCACTGAATCAATGCCGCTGAAACAATTATTGAGAAAGAAAAAAGACATACTTCGTTTTCTAAGGCATTGTGTCGTACTAAATGTTATCCTAATAAGATTTCTTACTTTCATTATTTTTATTTAGATTCTCTTGCGTGCGTGTATTGCGCACAAAGATAACCTATTTATAATCAATGAGTGATAAGTGGAACTTAACGTCCAAACGCCACTATATGATTACGAGAGACGAGTAGTAGAGGGCTCCGGACATTTTGACCACCTGGCGTTCTTTAACTTGTACCTATATTCGAGCGGACGGGCCTACAGCAGTTTCGCCTCCATCGAAATTACAGCCACCACCGCGGAGATTTCATCCCGTGACCTGCAGGTCAGCAGCCGAGTACCTTAACCACTAGACCACCGTGGGGGGGGGGGACACTTCATCATACTAAATTAGAGTTCAGCGACCTGGGAGCATGGGGTTAAACACAGACACAAAGCTACGAGGAGGCACACAGCCCGAGCGCTCAACTAACAACTGGTTTATTCTCACGTTCGAAGGACATATAAGTACACAAGGGCACGCATGTCAACAGGAATAAGATGATAGTGTGTGCAGCAAGCATGACGTTCATTCGAAGCACTTCTTTACGAATTATCAGTATAGTAAAACTCCCAGTCAAGTAGTGATAATGATAGATGGCTGATACATTGATTCTTATTTCTAGAAATATGATATGCTTCGGAAATTTCACACGTGGTTTGAAGCGGAGGCCGGAAAAGTACACTTGTTTTTTTTTTTTCAAACAACGGTTTTCACTTTAAGGAATTGCAATGTGAAGCTAAAACAGAAAAAAGACTATTTTTTAAGAAACTGAAATGCTCCCTGAGGCCTGCATTCAAACATCGCTGGGTCTGGCTGATATACATGCGACCGCACGATAGCGGTATGCTATACACCACACCATAAAACACTTAACAAATTGTTTTGCATGTTTCTGCAAACATCCTCGGTTTTTTGACGCGCCCTGCGCCCTCCTGTGCACCATGGCGCATATGCGGCCAAATTTATTGGGTGCACAGAAAACAACGCGCACACCAAACCGGTTACCCACGGTTTTCAGTCCATGCGCCAATTCATGAATCTAAGGGATGACAGCCATGCGTTTGTTTCTTTATTGCATTCTACAGAACACACACGCTCGTTTATCACCGTTTCTCACCATCCGCAGAAGTCTCTCACAAACCAATGCGATTAGATATGGCGGGTACCCAGCCTGGAATAACCATCCTAGCCGGGTTAAGAAACCATGGTGCACCATGTGGATATACCTTTTTTCTAGCGCTGAACGAAGGAATGAGAGAACGACTCCTCGTTTTATAAGCTCGGAATGGCCGGACGAGTAATTTAAAACAGGTTTTGCGGATCGAGGGTTATATTGTAAGCAAAGATTATTGCACCTAAGAATCGAAAAAGGTCTACAAATTGCAATTTATGATTACTCTGAACCGCCGATATAAAACGGAGGCCCATGCCCTCCGTCTCGAAGCATGCCAAAACAGCGTCATAGTTCACTGCAGAACATTTCTTTACAAAAATCAGATAATCATCAACGTATCTTAAGATTTTAGTGCCTGACGGTAGTTTAGTGCTTAAGGCGCTGTTCACCTTCGCTAGGAACATGTTGCTTAAAGCAGGAGCCACACTGAAGCCCATACACACACCAAATTTCTGCATGTACAAGTTTCCAAGCCATACAATGAAGCTCGACTTTAGGTAAAACGTCAAAGTTTCTATAAAGGACTCAGCTGACACTCCTGTACGATTCCTGAATGATAGTTCGTCAATGTCTTCCACAATTCACAGCTCAACGCAGTTTAGCAACTGATCATGCGGCAAGGAATAGTATAGGTCGACTACAACCACACAAAACGCTGTTACCTCTAAAAACTCACTGGTGTTCAAGTATTCAACCACAACATCCTAGATTTTAACGTAGAAAGGGTCGTTCAAGTGCAACACAGATAAATGCTTGTGCAGATACTTAGACATAGCCAGCGGCTTCAAGTCCCTCTCCGACATAATCTCGCGTAACGGTATTTCTGGTTTGTGCGTCTTTATGGAAAAGAGAATTTCCAACTTGCGCATTTGGCCTTTGCCACAGAACAGGCGAGCTTTTTCATGTTCACTATAATTAAAAGCGAGATTGCTCTGACTTGCACGGCATTGATTCTGACAGAAATTGGTCTGAAATTTTTCCAGTGCTTCCTCGGCCTTGTTGAGGAAATCTTGCTCACTAATAACGACGAAGAACTCTTCCTTGTCAGATTTCCATCATGAATTGCGAACTGGTAACTGATGACAGTAAACATCACGAATTACCAACTAGCCCACCTTTCCATCCTATTGCTAAATTCTAGTCACATGAAAGAAAAGAATAATGCATTGCACTTCCCTATGAAAGCAAAGTCTGGCACGAAATTCACTCGCATTCTGTGGAGAGAGAAAACCTCTTTGCCTGCACAGGCACACCTTCGCGCAGACACATTTATTGAAGCGGTGGCATGGCCGCTGGATAGAAATTCAGTGCTCGTGATAGTGGCCCCTGTTGCAGCGAAACTGAACCTTGCTTTTAAATAGTTTTAATACTCAAGGACAGAAGGGGTGATGGCAGCACCATGGAGTACAAGTTTTCGAAGCCAACAAAAACACACAACTTTTAAAAGTCCCCGCCACTTTATCCCCTTAGGTAGCCTTGGCATTACCTTAACGACAACGTATGCAATGATCCCCACATTTAAGTGCAATATGCACTACGTGCTCTTATTTCTTTATTATTTGCATAGTTTACCAGACGCTCAAAGTGTTGGCATCGTGAGGCGACTGTTGGTAGCGTGGGGGAGGAGAGAGAGAGGGCGAGGATGTGCATGCGCAATAATGATGGGTCACGCTGTGCACCGGATTACGCTCGGCCCTATGCTGCTTCGCATCTGAAAACAAATTAAAGAGAGTCCTCGCACTGAGCCAATCGGTTTTATGCGAAGCAGTCAGCCAATGAATTGTCTATGCTACATTTTTTTTGCTTGGAGCATAGTGTAATGAGGTCGAAATCATCATCAACATCATCATCAGCCTGACTACGTCCACTGCAGGACAAAGGCCTCTCCCATGTTCTGCCAGTTAACCCGGTCCTGTGCTTGCTGCTGCCAATTTATACCCACAAACTTCTTAATCTCATCTACCCACCTAACCTTCTGTCTCCCCCTAACCCGCTTCCCTTCTATGGGAATTCAGTTAGTTACCCTTAACGACCAGCAGTTATCCTGTCTACGCGCTACATGCCCGGCCCATGTCCATTTCTTCTTCTTGATTTCAGCTGTGATATCCTTAACCCCCGTTCGTTCCCTAATCCACTCTGCTCTCTTCTTGTCTCTTAAGGTTACACCTACCATTTTTCTTTCAATTGCTCACTGCGTCGTCCTCAATTTAAGCTGAACCTTCTTTGTAAGTCTCCAGGTTTCTTCTCCGTAGCTAAGTACCAGCAAGATACAGCTGTTATATACCTTCTTCTTAAGGGATAGTGGCAATCTACCTGTCATAATTTCAGAGTGCTTGCCAAATGTGCTCCACCCCATGCTTATTCTTATAGTTACTTCAATCTCGTGGTTCGGCTCCGCGGTTATTACCTGCCCTAAGTAGACCTAGTCTTTTACAACTTGAAGTGCATTATTACCTATCTCGAAGCGCTGCTCTTTTCCGAGGTTGTTGTACATTACTTTTGTTTTCTGCAGATTCATTTTAAGACCTACCTTTCTGCTCTCCTTGTCTAACTCCGTAATCATGAGTTGCAATTCGTCTCCTGAGTTACTCAGCAATGCAATGTCATCGGCGAAGCACAGGTTACTAAGGTACTTTCTATTAACTCTTATCCCTAACTCTTCCATTCTAGGCTTCTGAAAACCTCCTGTATGTACGCGGTAAATAGCATTGTGGAGATTGTGTCCCCCTGCCTTACACCCTTCTTGATTGGTATTCTGTTGCTTTCTTTATGAAGCACTATGGTAGCAGTTGATCCCCTGTAGATTTCTTCCAGAATGTTTATATATACTTCATCGACGCCCTGATTTCGCAGTGCCTGCATGACGGCTGATATTTCTACTGAATCAAACGCCTTCTCGTAATCTGTGGAGGCTATGTATAGTGGTTGCTTATATTCTGAGCATTTCTCTATTACCTTATATATAGTATGAATGTGGTCGATTGTTGAGTAGCCTGTTCGAAATCTTGCTTGTTCCTTGGGTTGATTGAATTCTAATGTTTTCTTTACTCTGTTAGCAATTACCTCTGTAAAAAGTTTGTACGCTACAGAGAGCAAGCTGATCAGTCTGTAATTCTTCAAGTCCTTGTCATCTCCTTCCTTATGTATTAAAATGACGTTAGCGTTCTTCCAGGACTCTGGTACCCTTTCCGTCAGGAGACACCTCGTAAACAGTTTGGCTAATTTTTCTAACACAATTTGTGCTCCATCTTTCAGCAGATCTGATGTTACCTGATCCTCACCAGCAGCTTTGCCTCTTTGCATGCTTTCCAAAGCTTTTCTGACTTCTTCTATCATTACTGGTGGGGTGTCATCTGGGTTACTGCTAGTTCTTATAGTATTGAAGTCGTGGTTATCCCGGCTACTGTACAGATCTCTGTAAAACTCCTCCGCTATTTTAACTATCCTATCTATATTGCTAGTTATTTTGCCTTATTTGTCCCTTATTGCATACATCCGATTTTTGCCTATCCCAAGTTTCCTCTTCACTGCTTTGACACTTCCTCCGTGTTTCAGAGCGTGTTCAATTCTCTTCATGTTACACCTTCTTACATCGGTACCTTACGCCTATTAATCAGCTTCAAAAGCTATGCCAGTTCTATTCTGTCTGTTGTACTTGAGACTTTCAAGATTTCACACTTCTTAATGACATTCTTCGTTTCCTGGGAAAGCTTGCTAGTGTCCTGTCTAACTACCCTGCCTCCAACTTCCACTGCACACTCCGTAATGATATTCGTCAGATTATCATTCATTGTATCTATGCTAAGGTTGGTCTCCTCACTAAGAGCTGAGTACCTGTTCTGAAGCGATAGTCTGAAGTCCTGTACTTTCCCTCTCAGTGCTAGCTCATTGATTGGCTTCTTGCGTATCAGTTTCTGTCGTTCCTTTCTCAAGTCTAGGTGAATTCGAGACCGTACCATTCTATGGTCACTGCATCGTACCTTGCCAACCACTTCCACATCCTGCACGATGCCTGGGTGTGCACTCATTATAAAGTCTATTTCGTTCTTACTTTCGCCATTAGGGCTCCTCCATGTCCACTTGCGGTTAACTCGTTTTCGGTAGAAGGTATTAAAAATCCGTAACTTATTGCGTTCAGCGAGTTCTATTAGTAGCTCTCCTCTGGCGTTCCTAGTACCGATGCCATAATCTCCTACTGCCTGGTCTCCAACCTGCTTCTTCCCTACTACGTGTTTTACATAGACATACGTGTTGTAAATGCGAAGCATTTCTTAGCGAAGTTCAGTGAGTTTGAGAATATCTATCTATCTATCTATCTATCTATCTATCTATCTATCTGTCTATCTATCTATCTAGCTATCTAGCCGCTTACTACGGTCAGATCTCCTGGTCATTTGAATAATGAGATCTACACCATTATTGGTAGCATAACATGATTGTATGACCAGCATAAATGATTAGTCATACCATGAAAATCGTGACAGGGATGCCATAAATAACATTACATGGTCTTGCTGCTCCTGCGGTGATTTTATTTACATGACGTATCGCAAATCTGTTATGGTATGACATGACTGAATCGCGAACATGACAGGTTCTCACGTGAAAATCGGGATATGCGTGTCATGTAAAACGTGACTGCATGACCCGTGTCATGTAAGACATGACGTAAGAGCGATTTCAGCACCCACACCTCCAGTGGTGGGCCTCGCGCCCAATATGACTGGTGCAAACATGCTAATCATGACATGCATGTCAGGTGAGAACATGAAAGCAACGCCCATGATGCGTTCGCGGTTGCTTCGCTAGCTTCACATATACTAAGTTTGATATCACACGATGGGAAGAGATCATTAAGGTAAAGACTAGTGCAAGCATGATAATTATGACATTCGTGTCATGTAAGATCATGAGTACATACTACGCTCATGATGCACTCGTGGTCATTTCGTTAGCTTCGCATATACAACATCTCATATTGCGTGACGTGAATGGGTGACGAATGTATATGACTGGTGCGAGCATGATAATCACTCGCAGTGATTTCGCTAGTATGTAATATACCAAATTTGCTGTTAAGTGAATGGACATCGAAGTTAAATGACACGACCGAACATGATGATCATGTCATGCATGTCATGTAAAACATCACTACATGCTACGTTCATAGTGCGCCCGCGGCCATTTCACTTGGTTCACATATAGCCGATTTGGCGTTACGTGATGGGAATTAATGACGAAGGTATATGACTGGAACCAACATAATAATCATGATATGCATGTCACGTAAAAAGACGACCACATTCTGTGCTCATGATGCACTCGTCACCATCGTGCACGCTTCACATATATCAAATTCAGTATTACGTGGCATGAACAGACGACGAATATAAATGACACGTCCAAAATTATGATAATCATTACAGCGTGTCGCGTAAAACACGACTACATGCTACGCTCATAGCCCCATCGCGGTGGTCTAGTGGATAAAGTACTCAGCTGCTGACCCGCAGGGCGCGGGTTCGAATCGCGGCTGCGGCAGCTGCATTTTCGATGGAGGCGGAATTGTTGTAGGCCCGTGTGCTCAGATTTGGGTGCACGTTAAAGAACCCCAGGTGGTCTAAATTTCCGGAGCCCTCCACTACGGCGTCTCTCATAATCATATAGTGGTTTTGGGACGTTGAACCTCACATATCAATCAATGCTACGCTCATAGCATGCTCGCGGCCGCTTCGCTAGCTTCACATACACCGAATTTGGTATTACGCGATGTGATTGGACGACGAGCACAAATTCCAGGGGCAAACATGACCATCGTAATATGAAAGCCAAGTACGTCATAATTTACGTCCACCTCGTAACGCTATGCGGACTTTATTGTGACAATTGAACCTGCCTCATTTGTGCTTTGCATATCATTGATTCCACTGTACGTGGGTTAGTAATTATGCTTTGCACCACCACGTTTCAATTACTTTGTGCAAATGTTGGAAGCCATTCAAAATAACGCAGCGAGATTTATCACTGGTAAATACAAGTATCAATCATTCAAGCTGCACCCTAATAAAAAAAGACCTTCCATTCATGTCACTTGATCAAGGCCGCGTCATTGCCCTCTTGTGTTTATCTCGTAGATACATCAACAATAGTTGTTTTTTTTAGTTCTTCACATAGGTCGTACCGAGTGGAGGTGATTGGCCGACTATAGGGTGAATTTTGCCGCACTTTCTGCACCGCTTAATTTCTAGGAACGCTGCTTAGTTATATATTTGGAAGTGCCCACTGCAAATTTAAATTATGCAGTGGTCCCACAATTAATAAAGAGAATCGTTTCGTCGCAGCAATGTCATCCTGAACGGCGAATGAAACATCCTTAGGGGTGTACAACAGAGTAGAGACTGCGAAAGAAAGAAGAGCAGGTTTTGATTATGGCAAGCCCAGTTTTTGAAGAGGTGGTATGTTTTTCTTCAATTAATTGAAACGGTGGCGTGATAACTAAACATGAATGGTCGTTTTTTATGTACACTAAATGTACATAAAAGAACTCAATGAACCTGATCTGTGCAAGTAAAAATTGAGGGATGTAACGTGGCAACAAAATTTTGTAATGACAACATTCATCCTCATCGAATTAGACAGCTCGGTGCACCAGAAATATATCAAGCGATTGTACTCTGGAGAAGCCATCACTGCAGGGTCTGATAAATTTTGCCATATTTTAGGCGTGCGAAATTGTGTCACCATAATGTGTACTTTAGGTGAAAAGATAGCCATGATCGGTGCCGAAAGCGATGTTTTCGCAAGAAAATCATCTTTTGCATTTACAACAAACTTTTGTGTCCAGATGCCCAGAATAAATGAATGCTTCGCAGGTAACAGGAAACCAATGGTTCAAAAGTTTAAGTATGGGTGAGAAATAAATCCCACTACTTTTGCCGCTTCATTTTCCTCTGCCCACATTTCGACGCATTCACAGCGCATGTATTTTTTTGCATTCATAGTGAAACACAGGCATTTAAATGATCACGATTACCTCGAGCCACAGTGCATTAGAACGGCTTTACAGATCACATTATATCCATGCCTAATCGTGAAGATTATCATGATAACCTTATCTCGTTGCGCTTCACTACAGTATATTTGTGTTGCACCTTGCCGTTTATCAGTTGTTTTCTTTGTTCGCTTCCTTGTTCTTTTTTAGTTTTTGCCTATTTATCTACAATAAATATACTAATTCACCCCTTGCTGAACGCCCTTTATAGTGTTTGTAAGGAATTCTGAAATTTCAAATTTGTTAGTGCACCCTATGAACATGTCATCGGTCCAGGTCTGGTCTCTTGTTTTGATATAATAATATGTGCGGTTCACCGGCCCAAAACCATCACATGATTATGAGAAAGAACGTAGTGAATGGCTCCGGAAATTTCAACCACCTGGTGTTCTTCAACGAGCACCGCAATCTGAGCACACAGGCCCACAATATTTCGGCCACAATCATAATTGCAGCCGCCACAGCCGGAATTCGATCCCGTGACCTGCGGGTCAGCAGCCGAGTACCTTAGCCACTAGACGACCGCGACGGGGCGCGGTTCCTTGTTTTCACTGATGCTCCTTTACAGTAGGCTAAATTTCCACATTCTCTTTTAGGGGCGTAGCTCCTAATAGCGGCACCCATTCATCCCTCGTACTCGTTGTAGTGTGTAACAAGTATAACATATTGACCTCCAAGTTGGTGCCAGTAAGAGATTTCTTCTGTGCGTTTATGAACAATAAAAGATAGTGCTCAATGTACGTGCCAATTGCTGCAAAGGGGGAATGAGAGACAGGAGCATTCGGCTTTTAGTTAATGCGCACGCTGCATTCTTCAGTAGCAGCCATTGGCATGTACACTGAGCACTATCTGACAAGAAAGGGTTGCTACATTATACTAGCTGGGTGTAACCTCCTTAGATTTAGAAAGGCTTAGCGAGCGTTGAGCCGCAGTGCCTTGAATACAATAAACTTGTATATATATATATACCATGAACTCGAGGTGGTTCAAGGTGGGAAGTAGATACGAAGCGCAAGCCGTAAGAAAGTGTGCGTGTGTCACCTCTCGTTTAGTCCTTGAAATGTCCACTGGATGGCGGTGCTTCTATATGGGGAATATATGATGAAAAGATGCGAGATGATGGTAATTGAAGGGTTGAATAGATGAACGAATGGACACACAAACAGATGCATGGTTGGACGCATGAACTGACGCAGGGGCGGATGCATGAACGAATGCATGGACAGACGCACGAACAGACGCACGAACAGACGCACGCACGGATGGGCGGATGGACGCGTGGACAGTCACACAGATGGACGCATGGACGGACGGAAGCAAGAACGAATGGAAGGACGAATGCTTCACCCCACTCTCCGACATTCGCTCCGTGGTTATGCTGCCATTTTTTTCTGTTCTTTTGAGGGGCTAAACTTCAAGTAGCTTCTCCATTATCATTTAATAAATGGTGCTGCCCTATATATATGCATGCAAAGTGTAGTTAGGGGATGATATACTAGATGGCGCTGTGCTTTTCATGTCGTCATCGCCATTTGTCATCTAGTTTTCTAGTTGGCGCTGCTCTATAGAGATATATACAATATGGCGGTTGGGTGTATGTACATTAACTTGCGTAGGAAGTGCAGCTGCTCTTCGATTGCCTGCTGCACGGGCTGTGCGTGGCTGCGCGAAATGGGAGTGCCTAAAAAGGGCACTCGCTCCCCTTAGCTTTTATTCTCCTGCATCGTCACCGTACGTGGAGGAGTGCGCTTGCCGCATCGTCCTTCTTTAGTGCATGAATGAATGCACAGATGTACAGTCAAACGGACAGGCAGACAGACGGACTGCACGGATGGAAGCACGAACAGACTGATGGATGAACGCTTCGCCACAGTCGTCATTCATCGCTCCGTGGATATGCTGTGAAATTTTTAGTTTCGTAGGTCTTACCTTGAACACCAAGCAGCTCACTTCATGGCTAATCCCAATGTTTGTGTGAGCGCGATCAGGACGAAGACATCTCCATTGTCATCATATGGTTAAAGATGCGCGTGAAGTACATCGTAACGAATCAGGCTAACACAGCTGTCTGGTTTGCACAAAAATCAACTTCTTTTTATTGAAATAGTGCTCATTTTCATTGTTATTTTGTCTCCTACTTCCTAGGTTTTTGTTTTTCCTATGTTTTCCTTTTCACATTTTACAACATATTTGTTGGTAAGAAATAGTGCCGTTACAAATCACAGGCTACTATAAGTTTTCTCAGCCAGTCCCCAAGAGTGGGCACATACCACAGTCTTCAGGGTACAAACAAACAAACAAACAAGAAAGGAAAGGCATACACCAACAGTAGGTGTGAGCCATAAGTAATCGGGTTTGGCAGAGCGGGATTGGCAGTCTCCCCTTAATGCTCCTATTGCAACAAACTCGAAATTATTGAACACTTCTTTTTGAGCTGCCGACGTTTTTTCTTACACAGAAAACGTATCGAAATTATATTGCGGCGAAGTGGTCTGCCATTTACGTCGGCCGTTCTGCTATCATTTTGGGCCTTTGTGCTAGGGCACTCCAACAGCAATATTTTCAAAGCTGCGAAATGTTTATATGCAATTAGAATAGATTTGGTAGGTGTATCAACTACCAACCATTCTTTATTCAGCCTTCTAGTCAAAAAAATGTCAGTCTCTGGGATATTACTCAGAATTGTGCGTCTCAAACTTACAATTATTCATAATTAACGTTACATTAAAATTCATCTCTGATATATTTTAGCTCTGACTAAATAATAATCACAAATTCTGTACATATGATCCGCCCGACTCATGGCTGATCCCCCAGACTGGACAGGTGCCAATGATCCAAGGAGTGTCATAATTATTATCATCATCATCACCATTATTCGGCGAACAAGAACAAGAACAACGCAGACGATGGAGAGAAGTACGTCCGACGAGACGCCCACCCCACCAAGTCTTCTGAGAAGATGCAAGTCTCGTTCATTCCAGCATATACCGAAAAAAAAGTACTCGCTTCGGCAGCCATCCTCGATCAGTCGTGGCTTCTCGCTCAGTGGCATAAGCGTCCATCGGGAAGACAAGACACTATCGTCTTATCTTGAACAAGTGGTGAGTACAGCCCTCGCGGCACTGTGAGAACACTTGCAAAGACGGCGATAAATTAGAACAGGGTCGAGCAGAGTGCAAAACTGCATTATCCTCTCATAGGCATGTCTAATCGTCAGCCATCTTACCCCAACGCTCCGACGCGTGACCTAAACTAGTTTGACTGACACCAGCCCCACAGCACTCGGCGCTGTTGCTAAAATAATAACTAGGTACTTTGGATATCCTGTCTACGCGCTACATGCCCGGCCAATGTCCATTTCCTCTTATTGATTTCAACTATGATATCCTTAACCCCCCTTTGTTTCATAATCCACACTGCTCTCTTCTTGTCTCTAAAGGTTACAGTTACCATTTTTTTTTCATTGCTCACTGCGTCACCTTCACTTTAACCTGAACTCTCTTTGTAAGTCTTCAGGTTTCTGCCCCGTAGCTAAGTACTGGCAAGATACAGCTCTTCATTACCTTCCTCTTGAGGGATAGTGACAATCTACCTGTCATAATATGAGAGTACTTGCCAAATGCGCTCCATCCCATTCCTATACATCTAGTTACTTCAATCTCGTGATTCGGCGCCATGATTATTACCTGCCCTAAGTAGACATTGTCTTTTACAACTTCAAGCGCAACATTACCTATCTCCAAGCGCTCCTCTCTTCCGAGATCGTTGTACATTACTTTCGTTTTGTGCAGATTATTTTAGGACCCAGCTTTCAGCTCTCCTTGTCTAACTCCGTAATAATGAGTCTCAATTTGTCTCCTGAGTTACTCAGCAATGCAATGTCATCGGCGAAGCGCAGGTTACTAAGGTACTCTCTATTAACTCTTATCCCTAACTGTTCCTATTCTAGGCCTCTGAAAACCTCCTGTGCGCACGCGGTAAATTGCCTAGGGGAGATTGTATCCCCCTGCTTTACACGCTTCTTGATTGGTATTCTGTTGCTTTCTTTATGAAGCACTAGTGAAGGCAAGAGGGTTAGGGGTAGACAGAAGGTTAGGTGGGCAGATGAGATTAAGAAGTTTGCAAGTATAAATTGGCAGCAGCAGCAAGCACAGGGCCGAGTTAACTGGCGGAACAAGGGAGAGGCCTTGGTCTTGCAGTGGACGTAGTCAGGCTGATGATGATGACGATGATGATGATGATGATGATGATAATGATGATGATGATGAGGATGAGGATGATGATGATGAGGATGACGCTGATGACTGGATATTACCTTGATAGGTTTGGAGATAATATATTGATACAGATGGGTACCATCCCGGCAACAAAACTCAAAGCTTGCGACGCTTGCGTCAATGAAACTGTTCGACCAACCATAAACAGGGTGGGATGATGTTCAAGGTAAAAGGTAAGAACCATAAAAATAATACTGGGATAGAGTGGTTTCGTCTCTTTTACTGTCAACACTCTTGCCACAAATGTCTTCATTTTACGCGTTTTTTTGGTATCTATTTTCTGTGTGGGCATCATCGAGCGCAACAATTGCTTACAATAAGCACTGTTGCTTGCCCCGCCAAGGTGGTTTACTGGCTAAGGTACTCGGCTGCTGACCCGCAGGTAATGGGATCAAATCCTGGCTGTGGCGGCTGCATTTCCGATGGAGGCGGAAATGTTGCAGGCCCGTGTACTCAGATTTGGGTGCCCGTTAAAGAACCCCAGGTAGTCAAAATTCCCGGAGCCCTCCACTACGGCGTCTCTCATAATCATATGGTGGTTTTGGGACATTAAACTCCACAAGTCAATCAATAAGCACTGTTGCTATATCACAAAGCTAATTGCGCATTCTTTTTTCATGAAGGAACGTGATGACGTCACAGTTATCGAAAAACATGGCAGCATATCCACGGAGTGAATGATGGAGAGTGGGGCGAAGCATTCGTCCGTCCATGCGTCCGTCTGTGTGACCGTCCATGCGTCTGTTTGTGCGCCCGTCCCTGCGTTCTTTCATGCATCCGCCCCTGCGTCCGTTCATGCGACCATCCATGCATCTGTTTGTGTGTCCGTTCGTTCATCTATTCAACACTCCAAGTCCCACCATCTCGCATCTTTTTATCATATATTCCCCATATAGAACCACCGCCATCCAGTGGACATTCCAAGGACTAAACGAGAGGTGGCACACGCACACTTTCTTACGGCCTGCGCTTTGGGTCCACTTCCCACCTTTAACCACCTCGAGTTCATGGTATATTCTAGTTCACTGTATTCATGGCACTGCGACCAAACGCTCGCTAAACCTTTCGAAAACCAAGGAGGTTACGCCCAGCGAGTATAACGTAGCAACCTTTCCCTGTCAGATAGGGCTCAATTTACATGCCAATGGCTGCTAATGAGAAATGAGAGACAGAATTCGGCTTTTACTTTCTTACGGCTTGCGCTTCGTATCTACTTCTCATTTTTAATCATCCTTGAGTTCATTCATAGTATATACAAGTTCATTGTATTCATGGCACTGCGGCTCAACGCTCGCTAAACCTTTCTAAAGCTAAGGAGGTTACACCTAGCGAGTATAATGTAGCATCCCTTTCTTCTCCGATAGTGCTAAATGTACATGCCAATGGCTGCTAATGGTGACCGCAGCGTGCGCGTTGACTAAAAGCCGAATGCTCATGTCTCTCATTCCCCATTAGCAGCCATTGGCATTTACATTGAGCACTATTTTTTATTGTTAAACAACGCACAGAAGAAATCTCTCACTGGCACCACCTTGGAGGTCAAGTGTTATACCGATTTCGGGTATAAGCCACTGGTGGTTACATACGAGGGACGCCCAAGCCACGCCATAAGGAGCTTCGTGTTTGTGGAACCGAATTTGTGTGTAATGTGGTGAACAATAAAATTCCTTTTTCGCCCCTAAAACATGAAGCCGTTTATTCGCTCTCAAGGCAAACAGACCACAATGACAGACAGTGTGTAAGCATAAAACGTGGAGTACAAAAAAGCAAAAGAACACACACACTACACCAAGTGATAAGGTTGCACACCGTTCGGTGCCAAAGGTCACAAGCGCCGACAGCTCACGTGCGGGAGGCGATGTCATTAGGGGGATGGCATTGGAGAGGTGACGACAGCGCACGTGACGGTAGATGCCAGACACCCTTTCGGCGTTCGCCTGCAAAAGCTCGGGTTCTGGAGTGAAGGCACAGCTGGGCTCAGATTGTGCACAATGTTATGATCTGAATATATCACAAACCGGGATGAACATTGATGCTTATCGTGAGCCAGGTCAAAGCCTGCACTGAGTTTCAGCCAGGTACGCGGCCGGTCGCTGCTCCCGCGCCCTGGACGCCTTCTTTCGCCCGCCACGCCTGCCATTCTTCTATTCTCGAGTCTCCTTTCTCGAGCCACCGTGGAAAGTGCACATTGGCGGTCCTTCTTGTGCCGCGTGCAGCAGGTTAATATTCTCGTCTTTGTCGTAGTCTTCTTTTAAATACAGCCCCACCGCACTCACGCACATCACCAGACAAGTCCTCTTTTCACGTAGTTTATTAGAAAAAAACTGCGTCATGGTGTGCGACAGTCCTTTATATGAAATATACTTAAAGGTGCATTACATAAAAAGCATTCCTAGTTAGCATAAAGGTGCCCTTAATAATTTAATAATTTTTTATTTATTTCAATACGCTCAGAACTCGAGGGCATTAGAGAGGGGAGTGGGTTATATTTTTAACACAACATAATTAAAAAGCCAAAAAATTAGTGGTTACATGGATTAGTGAAGAAAACCAACAAGAAATAGTGCACATTATAAGAACAAAAACAGGTATTTAGGAACTACAAAGCTTAAGAGGTCTAGTACAAAAAAGAATCAAAGAAACGATAACACTCAAGCACAATCATGTGTCTATGGACAAAAAAATGCATCATCGCAGCAGCATATGTCAAGATACAGATTTGTAAAAAAAAAAGCGAAAGTGAAGAAAAAAGTGCTACTGAGAAATTGAAATACTCTATTTCTAAAAATTATTACAAGAACAGATTTACAGCCTTAAACTTAGAGTTATTAGTAATCTCGACTACAGATCGGGGAAGTTGATTCCAACTTGTCACGTACGGGGGATGAATGAATTGTAAAAATGATTGGCGTGGTACATGGGAATGCCAACCTTATTGACGCGAGAGCAAGGTTTCCAGTTCCAGTATCTTCTCAGGAAATTTATGCAAAACCAACTCCTCTGCTTCTTTTTAAGTCTTTCTTTCTACTCTTCTACCTTTGGGTTTGTTTCTCTGGCCATTACAGAGCTTCGGCTTTTAACTTTAATGGAATGTGGAATAAATCGTGTTTTCCAGCCTGGGACAGGCGCCTACACGCTGCATTTACGACTTACAAACGGAACAGTCAAGGTGGACCCCGTTCGGGATTAGAAGGGGAGAGCTTACCCGGAAAAGCGTCTAGCGAGAGGCAGGTCCGGCGCCACCGTCTGAGTCTAAGCCATTGTTAACAGGCACGCGTGTCATTGAGAATGACATGGGGACGCGACCACTTAGCCTGACCGAGACATAGTGGCGGCCGGTAAACGACCATATTCCCCCGCGCTCTTGTTAGGATGTCGGGGCGCCTCGCTGTCGCATGTACACCTGGTAAGCAATAATGTACCCATCGCTCTTAAGGACGCTTCTAGGAACCAACAATTAACGAAAGAACTGACGGGGCCCGAGCGTGGGAACGGCCGCCGACGGTAGTCGGCCGAAGGAAGCAGCACGAGTAACGTTGGGCAGCTCGGCCTGGCATGGGAGAGAGTGTCACGTGCGGAGGACCTTTCCCTTTGCGTGTTTCATTTTGGTAAGGAGGTTTTTTACAAATGTAGTGCCTTTTATGAAAGTGTTTCTGTGATTGGTTGTGATGCTGCGAGTCCCAACATGTGATTGGTTTTTGTGAAGACTCTTTGTTCGACCAAGGGTTAAAAAGAGGATGTTTGAACTTGAAAAGTAAGCGGAGTCGGGGGTAAACGGCGGATCTCACCACCGGAGACCAGGCCATGCCGGCCGAGGGGTATGCCACCATTTTCTATGTTTTGTCTTTGTGACCCAGTGCATTTTGTAAATTCAAGTTGTGTTAGCTAAATAAACCCCCAATGAGTTCTCCCCGAAATCATCGTGTTGACTTCTCATCGATTGCCTGCGCGGAGTTTCACCCACACTTATTCGTCTCCCGGGTCGTCCGATGCGCCTAACTTTGAACAACCCCGACGTTTCCCTAGAAAGTGGTGGAGGTTGCTCGGTAACGATAGTCCCGCTCTGAAAGTATGCCCCGAGTCAACAACAAATATAAGGAACCTACCTCTGACCGCTCCACTATGACGGAACCCCATACCTTCTTCTCTGCTATGTCTACCCCCCAAGCTAAACCATTCATCGGACCGCCAGTCTTTAGAGGTGCGCCGGAGGAATCTATTTCCGAGCGGCTACTTTGCTGCGAACATGTAGCATCGCTTAATAATTGGGACCAAGCCACGAAGGTGAAATTTCTATATCTGGCCTTAGACGGAGATGCGAAAAAGTGGCACAATACTCAAATTCTAACCGGTGCCCCTAATACATGGGAAGGATGGGCGACGCTTCTAAAAACGTCCTTTACGAGTCGCCACTCAGTCGAGATCACCTATTTGCGGCTACAAAACCGCACTCAATTGCCGTCCGAAACCCCCGAGCAGTACTACTATGACGTCGTACAGCTGTGTGCAAGAGTGAACCCGTCTATGATGGAAGATGATCGGTTGCGACACCTTATACGCGGTTTACGTCCGGATGTTCTGGAGAAAGTGATAATCGCGAACCCGGAGAGCTGCACTGCATTCCTCCAAATTTTGCAACGCATAAATCTGGCAGCTTTGATGAGCCGTGTGTCGGGGCTACAACCGATTGGCATCCAGTATTCCACCGGACCGCAGTCGTGGATGCAAAACATCGCGCATCCCGTAGGGTTCGCACCCGCCGCAGCGACAGGGCACCCTCCTCCTACGTGTGTCGCCACTTGCGCCGCGGCCGAACTGCGTTGCCCGCGAAAGGTTGCCGACCGCGAGAGAGACCTGAAAACGATTGCGGACTCGGTTGCCTTGCTGTCTGACCGGCTAAAAGGCATCGAAGACGAGGTGCGTCGCCCCCCAATGCCTTGGCCTCGGAGAACTTCCCGTGCCAACGACGGGCGTCCCCGATGCCAGATTTGCCGCCGCATAGGCCACATAGCCCAACAGTGCTGGCAGTGGTTCCGAGATGACAAGAACGATGAGGCTAAGCTCCAAGGCAATCAGAATGTGCAGCCTAATCCTTCGGGAAACGAGAACGGCCGGGCCTAGGGGGCCAGCCCGGCCGCCCCATCGGCACATTGTCGGAAAGTCAGCTTCTCACAGTCCCCACACGAGCCAACGGTACAGAAACAAAACTTGTAATTGACACCGGCTCGTTCGTAAATGTCATCTCAGAAGAATTAGCTAACAAAATATGTGCTTCATTCAAATCGAGAAAAGACATATTCATCCGAGGAATTGGCGGAGGCTTGCTCACCCCCAATGGTGAAGCTGAAATAAAACTTGAAATTGGCACCATCAAAGTTCACGAAACGTTTTTAGTGGTCAAGGATTGCCCGTACGAGCTACTCGGTTGTCTTCCTTTTTGTCGAGCAGCCCGGCTTCTCATTGATTTTTCAAAAAAAGAGCTGCAACTAAACGGTGAAATTTTCCGGCTACGTATAGACTCAAGTGCCCCCGAACATAATGATGTACTTACAGTGCGGTGCCACGAGCAAATTCGCATTGAACCTCGCACAGAAGTCGCTATTGAAGTAAAGGTCGCAAGGGACGGAATTCACCTCGTCGAACCGAACAGCACGCTTAGAAACGGACTTCAGGTTGCACGCACAATAACGAGGATCGTGCATGGGAGAGGCCTCATTCGCATAGCTAATCCTACCATGTCGCCAGTAAACCTGCTCAGCGGAACAAAGCTTGGATGGGCTTCATCTATTCATGACGCACAGCTGGCAATCACGGCCCCCGAGAACGATCAAGTGCCTCAAGAGTTTGACATAGAGACTGGGGATCACCTACAACCATCTGAGCGGGATGAACTGCGGTCGCTCATTGAGAAATATCGCCATCTATTTACGAGCAGTAACAACCCCATCCGGCAGACTCATGTCGCTGAACATGTGATCGACACAGGTGATTCTCGACCAATTCATCAGCACCCATATCGTCATTCCCCTTTTGAAAGACAACAGATTGAGCAACAAGTAGAAGAAATGCTGCGCGATGGGATAATTAGAGAGTCTCACAGTCCTTGGTCATCACCTGTCGTCCTCGTGAAGAAGCCAAATGGGACTTGGCGTTTCTGCGTCGATTTCCGCAGAGTCAATGAGGTCACTAAAAAAGATGTGCACCCACTGCCACGAATTGATGACATTCTCGACGTGCTACAGGGGTCAAAATACTTCACCACACTTGATCTAACATCAGGCTACTGGCAAGTGGGCATCAAGGAGGAAGATAAGCAAAAGACCGCATTTGCCTGTGGACCCGGCCTGTACGAATTCAATGTTGTCCCTTTCGGCCTGTGCAACGTCCCTGCCACATTCCAGAGAATGATTAAAAAAGTCCTCAGTGGTCTTCTCTGGAGAGTTTGTTTGGCCTACTTGGACGACATCGTTATTTTCTCAAAGACTATGGCAACTCACTTGCAAGATTTGGAAAGTGTGTTTTCGGCTTTGGACGTGGCAAACTTACGACTGAAGTCCGAGAAATGCAGCTTCGCTCACCAGGAGATTAAATATCTTGGACACATTCTCACAGGTGAAAGCATCCGGCCGGACCCAGACAAAGTAGCAGCGATCGAAAATTCCCAAAGCCACGAACAAGAAAGGTGTACAGAGCTTTCTCGGAATCTGTAACTACTATCGGCGATTCATCAAAGATTTCTCTCGCATTTCTCGACCTCTGACCAACTTAACCAAAAAGGATGTTCCTTTCGTCTGGGATGCGGCATGCGAAGTGGCCATGCAAACCCTCAAAGAGAAGCTGATCACAGCCCCAATTCTGCGTCAATTTGAGCCGGGAAAGCCGATAGAGGTGCACACTGATGCCTGTGATTACGGCATTGGCGCCGTGCTTGTACAGAAAATTGGAACTCAAGAGAGAGTCGTCGCCTATGCCAGCCGCCACCTTAACAAGGCTGAGATGAACTACAGTACCGCTGAGAAAGAATGCCTCGCTGTTGTGTACGCCTGCGGACAGTTTCGGCCATACGTCTTTGGTTCTAAGTTCACGGTCGTGACTGACCAAGCCAGCCTGGCTTGGCTAATGAAAGTAAAGAATCCAAATGGTCGTCTTATGCGATGGTCCCTGTTGCTTCAGGAATTCGACATAACGTTGCGACACCGCCCTGGCCTCAAGAATGGAAATGCCGACACGCTTTCCCGCCTTCCTCATGATCCCGCGCCTGTAAGCGAAGAAAACCCCTTACCGTTGCTGGTTCTGGATCAGGTGGATGTTGGAAAAAGCAGAGGGCAGACCCATGGATGAAAGAAATTATGCAGCACCTCGAGCACCCGGATGCGCCCGTTGTCAGGAAAACTAAAAGAACGGCACGGAGCTTTCGGTTGATCGACGGTGTACTGTATCGAAGGGCGAAAGGGTTTCAGGAGGATCGTGCTGCGCTCGTTGTCCCAAGTGCTTGAGATATGAGATTTTAAGGTACTGCCATGACGCCACCACGGCAGGCCACTTAGGTGTCAAGCGCACATGGGAGAAAGTTCGTTGCCGATATTTCTGGCCGAAGATGTTCTCGTACGTAAGCAAGTACGTTCTCTCCTGCCCCGACTGCCAGACACGAAAGCAACCACCGGGGAGGCCGGTCGGTTTCCTCCAACCGATACCACCTGCAGGTCGACCTTTTCAGCAGGTGGGCATGGACTTCATTGGGCCTTTCACTAAATCCAAAGCAGGGAACAGCTACATCGTCGTGATTACCGACTACCATACGAAATGGGTCGAGGCTGTCGCGTGTCCAGCGGCCACTGCCGCAGAAGCAGCCAAAGCTTTCGTCGAACAAATCGTCCTACGCCATGGTGCCCTGGAGAAAGTAATAAGCGATCGCGGGCAGCACTTTGTCGCCAACTTGACCGAAGAAGTATTCCGGCTCGTGGGTCGCGAGAATGCCACCACAACAGCATATCACCCACAGGCCAACGGCTTGTGCGAGCGTTTTAACCGCACGTTGGCTGACATACTCAGCATGTACGTTTCCCTCACACCACCCGCGACTGGGATGAATTCCTACCGTACGTTCTTTTTGCATACAATTCTTCCACCCACGAGACGACTGGATTCACTCCCTTCTTTCTTCTTCACGGACATGAACCGACACTACCGGTGGATGTAGGGTCGGGCGCGCAACGCGGAATCGACTACACCCTGGATGCAATGAAAGTGGCCCGCAGGCTGCGGCAGGCTCGAAAAATAGTAAATGAACGGGAGAAGCGTCAGCAGGAGAAGAACAAGCGCAGCTATGATGCTAGGCGACGAAGTGTTGTTTATTATCAGGGCGACTTGGTGTACTTGTAGACTCCCTCCCGGGCGAAAGGGAAGACGACGAAGCTTCTCCACAAATCACGGACCTTTCCGTCTTGTGCGCCAGGTAGCCGAGAACAACTGGGAGGTAATAATAATAATAATAATAATTTTTATTTCCATCAGCGATGGAGGAGACTGCGGGGTAAAAGTTGCTTGAAAGCACAAGCAACTTGACAGAGGCCCGCAGCCACCCCTACAGTGCAGGCAGCGATGGCAAACATTCACATAAAGAGAAAAAAAAATCACAAGAAACACATATTCGGAATACAGATATGTCCTAAAAAAAACACATCAGTAAGGAAGAATGAAAAAAAGCAATATTTTACACTATTTACTATGTTAGCATGAATTGATGAAATGCTCGCGCAGTGTTCGTGCAGAAGTTATTTCAATTCAATGTGTTAATTTATGAAATGAATTTAAAAGGGTTGGCAGCGTGTATGATAGCTTCTGCATAGAATAGCTTGTCCGCGCAGTGACCACCTTCCACTGTCTATGTAACGAGTGCCGTATGAATGGGTGTTTTTGGCAAGATGAGATAACTCGTGGAAAAACTTTAGGTTTCTTTTATCTCTCGTTTGAACGCTATACTTAACTTGTAATTGTATAGGGTAAACACGCGGATGACATTTCTCTTCAAGAATAAATCTGAAGTATGGGAATTGTAGGGTACATTGAAAAGCGCCCGTAGAAATTTTTTCTGCAGTACATGAAGTCTTCAAGATTTGTATATGTCGTCGTACCCCATACCAAAAAACAATAATACAAGGAAGAAAAAAAGAGCGCATTGTAAACAAGAAGCTTTATTTTAAAAGGTAATATCAATCTGTGACGCGCCATCATACCAACCACACGAGATAGCTTGCCTAAAACTGATTCGATGTGTAATCC
>WOVY01014188.1:0-52772 GCA_013436015.1 Rhipicephalus annulatus | reverse complement strand
ACGAATTCTGTAATGCGCGGTTCATTTCCATTAAATAAAACGGCCTCTAATTGCGCAGCAGCGCCGTGCTCGACTTCTGCTAGGCGCGGTTCATTCCGTTAATTAAAACGGCCTCCTAATTGCGCAGCAGCGCCACCACTCGACTTCTGCTAGGCGTGTTCATTCCGTTAATTAAAACGGCCTCTTAATTGCGCAGCAGCGCCGCGCTCTATTTCTGCTAGGCGCGTTCAGTCGTTAATGAAAACGGCCTCTTAATTGCGCAGCAGCGCCGCGCTCGACAACTGCTAGGCACGGTTCATTCCGTTAAATTAAAACGGCCTCCTAATTGCGCAGCAGCGCCACACTCGACATCTGCTAGGCGCCGTTCAATCCGTTAATTAAACCGGCCTCTAATTGGGCAGCAGCACCGCGCTCGACTTCTGCTAGGCGCGGTTCATGCTGTTAATTAAAACGGCCTCTTCATTCGCAGCGGCGCCGCGCTCGACTTCTGCTAGGTGCGGTTCAGTCCGTTAATTAAAACGGCCTCTTAATTGCGCAGCAGCGCCGCGCTCGACTTCTGCTAGGCGCGGTTCATTCCGTTAATTAAAACGGCCTCTTAATTGCGCAGCAGCGCCACACTCGACTTCTGCTAGGCGCCGTTCATTCCGTTAATTAAACCGGCCTCTTAATTGGGCAGCAGCACCGCGCTCGACTTCTGCTAGGCGCGGTTCATGCTGTTAATTAAAACGGCCTCTTAATTGCGCAGCAGCGCCGCGCTCGACTTATGCTAGGTGCGGTTCAGTCCGTTAATTAAAACGGCCTCTTATTTGCGCAGCAGCACCGCGCTCAACTTCTGCTAGGCGAAGTTCAGTCCGTTAAGGAAAACGGCCTCTTAATTGCGCAGCAGCGCCGCGCTCGACTTTTGCTAGGCACGGTTCATTCCGTTAATTAAAACGGCCTCTTAATTGCGCAGCAGCGCCGCGCTCAACTTCTGCTAGGCGTGGTTCAATCTGTAAATAAAACGAATTCTGTAATGCGCGGTTCATTCCGTTAATCAAAACGGCCTCTCAATTGCACGGCAGCACCACGCTCGACTTCTGCTAGGCGCGGTTCATTCCGTAAATAAAACGAAATCTGTAATGCGCGGTTTATTCCGGTAATTAAAACAGAACTAAAACGGCCTCTTAATTGCACGGCTGCGCCGCGCTCGACTTCTGCTACACTGTAAACAAAAGTTAGCCGAAATGGGAGTTTCTCCAGCACATGAGCCCACAAAACTCCCCTGCCCCAATTATTTACTCCCTGGTAGGGAGTGAACTCGGCACATGTCATCGTAAAACGCCCCCTCCGTATCACAGAGTTTATGAACGACATGACCTTGTTAAACTCCCCAGGGAGTTTCAGGTCACGTGGTTACAAACTCCCTATAGGAGCTTTAAAAACCCTCTTTGGGCGTGACGTGTGTGTGTGTGTGTGTGTGTGTGTGTGTATGTGTCTGTACGGGCATATGTTTGCACGTCGGTGTGAAACACATGTGATTTGTGTGGCTAACCGTGTAAGCATCTGTCAACAGGCAACGAAATTATAAGTGCAGCGAAGAATAGCAACGACCGGTTGGTATTTACTGGGAACATTTCAATATATTTCGCACCTTAAACCACGCTGCACATCGGTCCGATTCCTCAACGAAACGTCCTGAATGCCACGCTTCAAAGGGCCGAGTAACAAAAAACTTCGAAGAATAAATTAATGGTAGCAAAAGTAAGCTGTTACGATCGTCAGCGGCTGCTCCTGGAGTTTCACCATCAGAAACTTCGAAGTGGTCTGAAGTAGGCTTCGCTCGACTACGGCAGGCTGGCCGGCAACCGGTCTGAGAGTTGCGCCGGCGACGCGCTCGCCCCGTCTCTGCCAATAGTGGCTTCTCGGAGTGTCACCGGTATTTCACGGGCTGTAACATCTAAGTGGTAAGAAGGCCTCGCTATGCCGTCGGTATCAAGCCGGCATCGTATCGAACTCGCACTGTGCGCTGGTCACCACGGCAAGCGCTACGAGCTAGCACCGACCACCGGCGATGCAAAGAATGTGTTTCACAAAAAATGAAGGCTGCTGGGATGTATAACAGTCTTCTGCGACTTGTCACCGCAGCTCTCAATGACTAACCACAAGGCGAGCGCCGAACGAGGCGGAGTACTATCGTCAGCGATTGCACCGTAAAACTTCGAAGCGGTTCGAAGTAGGCTTCGCTCGACTACGGCAGGCTGGCCGGCAACCGGTCTGAGAGTTGCGCCGGCGACGCGCTCGCCCCGTCTCCTCCGATAGTGGCTTCTCGGAGTGTCACCGGTATTTCACCGGCTGCAACATCTAAGCGGTAGGAAGGCCTCGCTATGGCGTCGGTATCAAGCCGGCATCGTATCGAGCTCGCACTGCGCACCGGCCGCCGTGGCGAGCTCTGCGAGCTATACATGCAATGCATGCGAGCAACGGGAACAGCGACTGCGAACCGTCTCATTCGTTTAAGTCTATCGCTCCGTAGCTTAAACTGCGTGGATAGCGGACACCTATTTCTGTGCATGGGAAAAACGAGACGTAAACTGCACATCAGCAAGCATTTTGTGATCGCCAGCTGTCATTCATCGAATCACCGTGCCGTACTCGTGAGTGAGGCCTAGTCGTCGAACGCGGTAGCGGCGGTCTACCTCGGTTCATCGCTGGAGCTGCTGAATTTGCCTCGTTAATGTGTTCATTCAAGGCCGCGCGCACTTTGTGTATGATTCAGTGCATTTTACGGGTCCACAAACAGCACTGCTGATGCGAATTCAGCCTGTACGACAGAGCGTCAACTGATAAAACTTTTTCGTTATAGTAAAAAAATATTAAATATTAGGCAGGATTAGGATAAAAGGCATGTGTATTGAAGTGCTCACATCAGACCACCGCAAGTTCATACTTACGCCGTGCGTATTTATTGCTTAATTATTAGGAAAAAAAGGCTTTCACCTGGGCTACAGGAGGTCAGAATGTGGTGCCTATATATACTCGGTGACAATATGGTAGGTGTGTACTGCGTGTGGAAAGCTGTGGTAAGTGCGAGTGTTGTGATATTACGTGAACGTTGTGATAATGTTTGTGTACTGTAATGATTGTTGTGCGTATTAAATGTAATGTAATTAAAGTTACGCTTGCGCATGATACGGCTGCTGACGTAATTTTTTTTCTCGGTCGATGCAAAAAATTTACTCCCATACTGACCTGAAAAAGTTCCCCTATGGATGTAAATAAAAACCCCCCTGACACCATGCGAAAACCCCATTCTGATGGGGAGTAAATTTTTTACTCCCAGAGACGGGTTTTTTAAAACTCCCATCTGGGTGTGCGCTAGAGGACAAGGTCATTTACTCCCATTTCGGCTTATTTCTGTTTACAGTGTAGGCGCGGTTCAATCTGTAAATAAAACGAATTCTGTTATGCGCGGTTCATTCCTTTAATTAAAACGGCCTCTTAATTGCGCAGCAGCGCCGCGCTCGACTTCTGCTAGGCACGGTTCATTCCGTTAATTAAAACGGCCTCTTAATTGCGCAGCAGCGCCGCGCTCGACTTCTGCTAGGCGCAGTTCAATCTGTAAATAAAACGAATTCTGTAATGCGCGGTTCATTCCGTTAATCAAAACGGCCTCTCAATTGCACGGCAGCACCACGCTCGACTTCTGCTAGGCGCGGTTCATTCCGTAAATAAAACTAAATCTGTTGTGCGCGGTTAATTCCGGTAATAAAAGCAGAATTAAACGTCCTCTTAATTGAACGGCTGCACCACGCGCGACTTCTTCTAGGCACGGTTCAGTCCGTTAATTAAAATGGCCTCTTAATTGCGCGGCAGTGCCGCGCTCGACTTCTGCTAGGCGCGATTCATTCCGTTAATTAAAACGGCCTCTTAATTGCGCAGCAGCGCCGCACTCGACTTCTGCTAGGCGCGGTTCAATCTGTAAATAAAACGAATTCTGTAATGCGCGGTTCATTCCGTTAATTAAAACGGCCTCTCAATTGCACGGCAGCACTACGCTCGACTTCTGCTAGGCGTGGTTCATTCCGTAAATAAAAATAAATCTGTAATGCGCGGTAATTCCGGTAATAAAAGGATAATTAAAACGGCCTCTTAATTGCACGGCAGCACCACGCGCGACTTCTGCTAGGCGCGGTTAATTCCGTTAATTAAAACGGCCTCTTTATTGCGCAGCAGCACCGCGCTCGACTTCTGCTAGGCGCGTTTCATTCTGTTAAGTAATTTGGCCTCTTAATTGCGCAGCAGCGCCGCGCTCGACTTCTGCTAGGCGCGGTTCAATCTGTAAATAAAACGAATTCTGTAATGCGCGGTTTATTCCGTTAATTAAAACGGCCTCTTAATTGCGCAGCAGCGCCGTGCTCGACTTCTGCTAGGCGCGGTTCATTCCGTTAATTAAAACGGCCTCTTAATTGCGCAGCAGCGCCACACTCGACTTCTGCTAGGCGTGGTTCATTCCGTTAATTAAAACGGCCTCTTAATTGGGCAGCAGCACCGCGCTCGACTTCTGCTAGGCGTGGTTCAATCTGTAAATAAAACGAATTCTGTAATGCGCGGTTCATTCCGTTCATTAAAACGGCCTCTTAATTGCGCAGCAGCGCAGCGCTCGACTTCTGCTAGGTGCGGTTCAGTCCGTTAATTAAAACGGCCTCTTAATTGAGTAGCAGCGCCACGCTCGACTTCTTCTAGGCACGGTTCATTCCGTTAATTAAAACGGCCTCTTAATTACGCAGCAGCGCCGCGCTCCACTTCTGCTAGGCGTGGTTCAATCTGTAAATAAAACGAATTCTGTAATGCGCGGTTCATTCCGTTAATCAAAACGGTCTCTCAATTGCACGGCAGCACCATGCTCGACTTCTGCTAGGCGCGGTTCATTCCGTAAATAAAACCTTATCTGTAATGCGCGGTTAATTCCGGTAAAAAAGCAGAATTAAAACGGCCTCTTAATTGCACGGCAGCACCACGCGCGACTTCTTCTAGGCGCGGTTCAGTCCGTTAATTAAAACGGCCTCTTAATTGCGCAGCAGTGCCGCGCTCGACTTCTGCTAGGCGCGGTTCATTCCGTTAATTAAAACGGCCTCTTAATTGCGCAGCAGCGCCACACTCGACTTCTGCTAAGCGCGGTTCATTCTGTTAATTAAAACGGCATCTTAATTGGGCAGCAGCGCCGCACTCGACTTCTGCTAAATGCGGTTCAGTCCGTTAATTAAAACAGGCTCTTATTTGCGCAGCAGCGCCGCGTTCGACTTCTGCTAGGCGCGGTTCAGTCCGTTAATGAAAACGGCCTCTCAATTGCACGGCAGCACCACGCTCGACTTCTGCTAGGCGCGGTTCATTCCGTAAATAAAACGAAATCTGTAATGCGCGGTTTATTCCGGTAATTAAAACAGAACTAAAACGGCCTCTTAATTGCACGGCTGCGCCGCGCTCGACTTCTGCTAGGCGCGGTTCAATCTGTAAATAAAACGATTTCTGTTATGCGCGATTCATTCTTTTAATTAAAACGGCCTCTTAATTGCGCAGCAGCGCCGCGCTCGACTTCTGCTAGGCGCGGTTCATTCTGTTAAATAATTTGGCCTCTTAATTGCGCAGCAGCGCCGCGCTCGACTTCTGCTAGGCGCGGTTCAATCTGTAAATAAAACGAATTCTGTAATGCGCGGTTTATTCCGTTAATTAAAACGGCCTCTTAATTGCGCAGCAGCGCCGTGCTCGACTTCTGCTAGGCGCGGTTCATTCCGTTAATTAAAACGGCCTCTTAATTGCGCAGCAGCGCCACACTCGACTTCTGCTAGGCGTGGTTCATTCCGTTAATTAAAACGGCCTCTTCATTCGCAGCAGCGCCGTGCTCGACTTCTGCTAGGTGCGAATCAGTCCGTTAATTAAAACGGCCTCTTAATTGCGCAGCAGGGCCGCGCTCGACTTCTGCTAGGCGCGGTTCATTCCGTTAAATAAAACGGCCTCTCAATTGCACGGCAGCGCCGCGCTCGACTTCTGCTAGGCACGGTTCATTCCGTGAATTAAAACGGCCTCTTATTTGCGCAGCAGCGCCGCGCTCGACTTCTGCTAGGCGTGGTTCAATCTGTAAATAAAACGAATTCTGTAATGCGCGGTTCATTCCGTTAATCAAAACGGCCTCTCAATTGCACGGCAGCACCACGCTCGACTTCTGCTAGGCGCGGTTCATTCCGTAAATAAAACTAAATCTGTAATGCGCGGTTAATTCCGGTAATTAAAGCAGAATTAAAACGGCCTCTTAATTGAATGGTAGCACCACGCGCGACTTCTTCCAGGCACGGTTCAGTCCGTTAATTAAAACGGCCTCTTAATTGCGCAGCAGCGCCGAACTCGACTTCTGCTAGGCGCGGTTCAATCTGTAAATAAAACGAATTCTGTAATGCGCGGTTCATTCCGTTAATTAAAACGGCCTCTCAATTGCACGGCAGCACCATGCTCGACTTCTGCTAGGCGCGGTTCATTCCGTAAATAAAACTAAATCTGTAATGCGCGGTAATTCCGGTAATAAAAGCATAATTAAAACGGCCTCTTAATTGCACGGCAGCACCACGCGCGACTTCTGCTAGGCGCGGTTCATTCTGTTAATTAAAACGGCCTCTTAATTGCGCAGCAGCACCGCGCTCGACTTCTGCTAGGCGCGGTTCATTCTGTTAAGTAAGTTGGCCTCTTAATTGCGCAGCAGCGCCGCGCTCGACTTCTGCTAGGCGCAGTTCATTCTGTTAAATAATTTGGCCTCCTAATTGCGCAGCAGCGCCGCACTCGACTTCTGCTAGGCGCGGTTCAATCTGTAAATAAAACGAATTCTGTAATGCGCGGTTCATTCCGTTAATTAAAACGGCTTCTTAATTGCGCAGCAGCGCCGTGCTCGACTTCTGCTTGGCGCGGTTCATTCCGTTAATTAAAACGGCCTCTTACTTGCGCAGCAGCGCCACACTCGACTTCTGCTAGGCGTGGTTCATTCCGTTAATTAAAACGGCCTCTTCATTCGCAGCGGCGCCGCGCTCGACTTCTGCTAGGTGCGGTTCAGTCCGTTAATTAAAACGGCCTCTTAACTGCGCAGCAGCGCCGCGCTCGACTTCTGCTAGGCGTGGTTCATTCCGTTAATTAAAACGGCCTCTTCATTGCGCAACAGCGCCACACTCGACTTCTACTAGGCGCCGTTCATTCCGTTAATTAAACCGGCCTCTTAATTGGGCAGCAGCACCGCGCTCGACTTTTGCTAGGCGCGGTTCATGCCGTTAATTAAAACGGCCTCTTAATTGCGCAGCAGCGCCGCGCTCGACTTCTGCTAGGTGCGGTTCAGTCCGTTAATTAAAACGGCCTCTTATTTGCGCAGCAGCGCCGCGCTCGACTTCTGCTAGGCGCGGTTCAGTCCGTTAATGAAAACAGCCTCTTAATTGCGCAGCAGCGCCGCGCTCGACTTTTGCTAGGCACGGTTCATTCCGTTAATTAAAACGGCCTCTTAATTGCGCAGCAGCGCCGCGCTCCACTTCTGCTAGGCGTGGTTCAATCTGTAAATAAAACGAATTCTGTAATGCGCGGTTCATTCCGTTAATCAAAACGGCCTCTCAATTGCACGGCAACACCACGCTCGACTTCTGCTAGGCACGGTTCATTCCGTAAATAAAACTAAATCTGTAATGCGCGGTTGATTCCGGTAATTAAAGCAGAATTAAAACGGCCTCCTAATTTCACGGCAGCACCACGCGTGACTTTTTCTATGCGCGGTTCAGTCCGTTAATTGAAACGGCCTCTTAATATCGCAGCAGTACCGCGCTCGACTTCTGCTAGGCGCGGTTCATTCCGTTAATTAAAATGGCCTCTTAATTGGGCAGCAGCGCCACACTCGACTTCTGCTAAGCGCGTTTCATTGCGTTAATTAAAACGGCCTCTTAATTCGGCAGCAGCGCTGCGCTCGACTTTTGCTAGGTGCGGTTCAGTCCGTAATTAAAACGGGCTCTAATTTGCGCAGCAGCGCCGCGTTCGACTTCTGCTAGGCGCGGTTCAGTCCGTTAATGAAAACGGCCTCTCAATTGCACGGCAGCACCACGCTCGACTTCTGCCAGGCGCGGTTAATTCCGTAAATAAAACGAAATCTGTAATGCGCGGTGTATTCCGGTAATTAAAACAGAACTAAAACGGCCTCTTAATTGCACGGCTGCGCCGCGCTCGACTTCTGTTAGGCGCTGTTCAATCTGTAAATAAAACGAATTCTGTAATGCACGGTTCATTTCGTTAATTAAAACGGCCTCTTAATTGCGCAGCAACGCCGCGCTCGACTTCTGCTAGGCGCGGTTCATTCCGTTAATTAAAACGGCCTCTTAATTGCGCAGCAGCGCCGCGCTCGACTTTTGCTAGGCGCGGTTCATTCCGTTAATTAAAACGGCCTCTTAATTGGGCAGCATCACCGCGCTCGACTTCTTCTAGGCGCGGTTCATGCCGTTAATTAAAACGGCCTCCTAATTGCGCAGCAGCGCCGCGCTTGACTTCTGCTAGGTGCGGTTCAGTCCGTTAATTAAAAAGGCCTCTTATTTGCGCAGCAGCGCCGCGCTCGACTTCTGCTAGGCGCGGTTCAGTCCGTTAATGAAAACGGCCTCTTAATTGCGCAGCAGCGCCGCGCTCGACTTCTTCTAGGCACGGTTCATTCCGTTAATTAAAACGGCCTCTTAATTGCGCAGCAGCGCCGCGCTCCACTTCTGCTAGGTGTGGTTCAATCTGTAAATAAAACGAATTCTGTAATGCGCGGTTCATTCCGTCAATCAAAACGGCCTCTCAATTGCACGGCAGCACCATGCTCGACTTCTGCTAGGAGCGGTTCATTCCGTAAATAAAACTTAATCTGTAATGCGCGGATAATTCCGGTAAAAAAGCAGAATTAAAACGGCCTCTTAATTGCACGGCAGCACCACGCGCGACTTCTTCTAGGCGCGGTTCAGTCCGTTATTTAAAACGGCCTCTTAATTGCGCAGCAGTGCCGCGCTCGACTTCTGCTAGGCGCGGTTCATTCCGTTAATTAAAATGGCCTCTTAATTGCGCAGCAGCGCCACACTCGACTTCTGCTAAGCGCGGTTCATTCTGTTAATTAAAACGGCCTCTTAATTGGGCAGCAGCGCCGCGCTCGACTTCTGCTAAATGCGGTTCAGTCCGTTAATTAAAACGGGCTCTTATTTACGCAGCAGCGCCGCGTTCGACTTCTGCTAGGCGCGGTTCAGTCCGTTAATGAAAACGGCCTCTCAATTGCACGGCAGCACCACGCTCGACTTCTGCTAGGCGCGGTTCATTCCGTAAATAAAACGAAATCTGTGATGCGCGGTTTATTCCGGTAATTAAAACAGAACTAAAACGGCCTCTTAATTTCACGGCTGCGCCGCGCTCGACTTCTGCTAGGCGCGGTTCAATCTGTAAATAAAACGAATTCTGTTATGCGCGGTTCATTCCTTTAAGTAAAACGGCCTCTTAATTGCGCAGCAGCGCCGCGCTCGACTTCTGCTAGGCACGGTTCATTCCGTTAATTAAAATGGCCTCTTAATTGCGCAGCAGCGCCGCGCTCGACTTCTGCTAGGCGCAGTTCAATCTGTAAATAAAACGAATTCTGTATTGCGCGGTTCATTCCGTTAAATAAAACGGCCTCTCAATTGCACGGCAGCGCCGCGCTCGACTTCTGCTAGGCACGGTTCATTCCGTGAATTAAAACGGCCTCTTATTTGCGCAGCAGTGCCGCGCTCGACTTCTGGTAGCCGTGGTTCAATCTGTAAATAAAACGAATTCTGTAATGCGCGGTTCATTCCGTTAATCAAAACGGCCTCTCAATTGAACGTCAGCACCACGCTCGACTTCTGCTAGGCGCGGTTCATTCCGTAAATAAAACTAAATCTGTAATGCGCGGTTAATTCCGGTAATAAAAGCAGAATTAAAACGGCCTCTTAATTGCACGGCAGCACCATGCGCGACTTCTTCTAGGCACGGTTCAGTCCGTTAATTAAAACGGCCTCTTAATTGCGCAGCAGTGCCGCGCTCGACTTCTGCTAGGCGCGATTCATTCCGTTAATTAAAACGGCCTCTTAATTGCGCAGCAGCGCCGCACTCGACTTCTGCTAGGCGCGGTTCAATCTGTAAATAAAACGAATTCTGTAATGCGCGGTTCATTCCGTTAATTAAAACGGCCTCTCAATTGCACGGCAGCACCATGCTCGACTTCTGCTAGGAGCGGTTCATTCCGTAAATAAAACTTAATCTGTAATGCGCGGATAATTCCGGTAAAAAAGCAGAATTAAAACGGCCTCTTAATTGCACGGTAGCACCACGCGCGACTTCTTCTAGGCGCGGTTCAGTCCGTTATTTAAAACGGCCTCTTAATTGCGCAGCAGTGCCGCGCTCGACTTCTGCTAGGCGCGGTTCATTCCGTTAATTAAAACGGCCTCTTAATTGCGCAGCAGCGCCACACTCGACTTCTGCTAAGCGCGGTTCATTCTGTTAATTAAAACGGCCTCTAAATTGGGCAGCAGCGCCGCGCTCGACTTCTGCTAAATGCGGTTCAGTGCGTTAATGAAAACGGCCTCTCAATTGCACGGCAGCACCACGCTCGACTTCTGCTAGGCGCGGTTCATTCCGTAAATAAAACGAAATCTGTGATGCGCGGTTTATTCCGGTAATTAAAACAGAACTAAAACGGCCTCTTAATTTCACGGCTGCGCCGCGCTCGACTTCTGCTAGGCGCGGTTCAATCTGTAAATAAAACAAATTCTGTTATGCGCGGTTCATTCCGTTAATCAAAACGGCCTCTCAATTGCACGGCAGCACCATGCTCGACTTCTGCTAGGAGCGGTTCATTCCGTAAATAAAACTTAATCTGTAATGCGCGGTTAATTCCGGTAATAAAAGCAGAATTAAAACGGCCTCCTAATTGCACGGCAGCACCACGCGCGACTTCTTCTAGGCACGGTTCAGTCCGTTAATTAAAACGGCCTCTTAATTGCGCAGCAGTGCCGCGCTCGACTTCTGCTAGGCGCGATTCATTCCGTTAATTAAAACGGCCTCTTAATTGCGCAGCAGCGCCGCACTCGACTTCTGCTAGGCGCGGTTCAATCTGTAAATAAAACGAATTCTGTAATGCGCGGTTCATTCCGTTAATTAAAACGGCCTCTCAATTGCACGGCAGCACCACGCTCGACTTCTGCTAGGCGTGGTTCATTCCATAAATAAAAATAAATCTGTAATGCGCGGTAATTCCGGTAATAAAAGGATAATTAAAACGGCCTCTTAATTGCGCAGCAGCGCCGTGCTCGACTTCTGCTAGGTGCGGTTAATTCCGTTAATTAAAAAGGCCTCTTAATTGCGCAGCAGCGCCACACTCGACTTCTGCTAGGCGTGGTTCATTCCGTTAATTAAAACGGCCTATTCATTCGCAGCAGCGCCGTGCTCGACTTCTGCTAGGCGCGATTCATTCCGTTAATTAAAACGGCCTCTTAATTGCGCAGAAGCGCCGCACTTGACATCTGCTAGGTGCGGTTCAATCTGTAAATAAAACGAATTCTGTAATGCGCGGTTCATTCCGTTAATTAAAACGGCCTCTCAATTGAACGGCAGCACCACGCTCGACTTCTGCTAGGCGTGGTTCATTCCATAAATAAAAATAAATCTGTAATGCGCGGTAATTCCGGTAATAAAAGGATAATTAAAACGGCCTCTTAATTGAACGGCAGCACCACGCGCGACTTCTTCTAGGCACGGTTCAGTCCGTTAATTAAAACGGCCTCTTAATTGCGCAGCAGTGCCGCGCTCGACTTCTGCTAGGCGCGGTTCAATCTGTAAATAAAACGAATTCTGTAATGCGCGGTTCATTCCGTTAATTAAAATGGCCTCTCAATTGCACGGCCGCTCACGCTCGACTTCTGCTAGGCGCGGTTACTTCCGTAAATAAAACTAAATCTGTAATGCGCGGTAATTCCGGTAATAAAAGCATAATTAAAACGGCCTCTTAATTGCACGGCAGCACCACGCGCGACTTCTGCTAGGCGCGGTTCATTCCGTTAATTAAAACGGCCTCTTAATTGCGCAGCAGCACCGCGCTCGACTTCTGCTAGGCGCGGTTCATTCTGTTAATTAAGTCGGCCTCTTAATTGCGCAGCAGCGCAGTGCTCGACTTCTGCTAGGCGCAGTTCATTCTGTTAAATATTTTGGCCTCCTAATTGCGCAGCAGCGCTGCGCTCGACTTCTGCTAGGCGCGGTTCAATCTGTAAATAAAACGAATTCTGTAATGCGCGGTTCATTCCGTTAATCAAAACGGCCTCTCAATTGCACGGCAGCACCACGCTCGACTTCTGCTAGGCGCGGTTCATTCCGTAAATAAAACTAAATCTGTAATGCGCGGTTAATTCCGGTAATAAAAGCAGAATTAAAACGGCCTCTTAATTGCACGGCAGCACCACGCGCGACTTCTTCTAGGCACGGTTCAGTCCGTTAATTAAAACGGCCTCTTAATTGCGCAGCAGTGCCGCGCTCGACTTCTGCTAGGCGCGATTCATTCCGTTAATTAAAACGGCCTCTTAATTGCGCAGCAGCGCCGCACTCGACTTCTGCTAGGCGCGGTTCAATCTGTAAATAAAACGAATTCTGTAATGCGCGGTTCATTCCGTTAATTAAAACGGCCTCTCAATTGCACGGCAGCACCACGCTCGACTTCTGCTAGGCGTGGTTCATTCCATAAATAAAAATAAATCTGTAATGCGCGGTAATTCCGGTAATAAAAGGATAATTAAAACGGCCTCTTAATTGCACGGCAGCACTACGCGCGACTTCTGCTAGGCGCGGTTAATTCCGTTAATTAAAACGGCCTCTTAATTGCGCAGCAGCACCGCGCTCGACTTCTGCTAGGTGCGGTTCATTCTGTTAATTAAGTTGGCCTCTTAATTGCGCAGCAGCGCCGCGCTCGACTTCTGCTAGGCGCGGTTCAGTCCGTTAATGAAAACGGCCTCTTAATTGCGCAGCAGCGCCGCGCTCGACTTCTTCTAGGCACGGTTCATTCCGTTAATTAAAACGGCCTCTTAATTGCGCAGCAGCGCCGCACTCCACTTCTGCTAGGCGTGGTTCAATCTGTAAATAAAACGAATTCTGTAATGCGCGGTTCATTCCGTTAATCAAAACGGCCTCTCAATTGCACGGCAGCACCATGCTCGACTTCTGCTAGGAGCGGTTCATTCCGTAAATAAAACTTAATCTGTAATGCGCGAATAATTCCGGTAAAAAAGCAGAATTCAAACGGCCTCTTAATTGCACGGCAGCACCACGCGCGACTTCTTCTAGGCGCGGTTCAGTCCGTTATTTAAAACGGCCTCTTAATTGCGCAGCAGTGCCGCGCTCGACTTCTGCTAGGCGCGGTTCATTCCGTTAATTAAAATGGCCTCTTAATTGCGCAGCAGCGCCACACTCGACTTCTGCTAAGCGCGGTTCATTCTGTTAATTAAAACAGCCTCTTAATTGGGCAGCAGCGCCGCGCTCGACTTCCGCTAAATGCGGTTCAGTCCGTTAATTAAAACGGGCTCTTATTTGCGCAGCAGCGCCGCGTTCGAATTCTGCTAGGCGCGGTTCAGTCCGTTAATGAAAACGGCCTCTCAATTGCACGGCAGCACCACGCTCGACTTCTGCTAGGCGCGGTTCATTCCGTAAATAAAACGAAATCTGTGATGCGCGGTTTATTCCGGTAATTAAAACAGAACTAAAACGGCCTCTTAATTTCACGGCTGCGCCGCGCTCGACTTCTGCTAGGCGCGGTTCAATCTGTAAATAAAACGAATTCTGTTATGCGCGGTTCATTCCTTTAAGTAAAACGGCCTCTTAATTGCGCAGCAGCGCCGCGCTCGACTTCTGCTAGGCACGGTTCATTCCGTTAATTAAAACGGCCTCTTAATTGCGCAGCAGCGCCGCGCTCGACTTCTGCTAGGCGCAGTTCAATCTGTAAATAAAACGAATTCTGTATTGCGCGGTTCATTCCGTTAAATAAAACGGCCTCTCAATTGCACGGCAGCGCCGCGCTTGACTTCTTCTAGGCACGGTTCATTCCGTGAATTAAAACGGCCTCTTATTTGCGCAGCAGTGCCGCGCTCGACTTCTGGTAGCCGTGGTTCAATCTGTAAATAAAACGAATTCTGTAATGCGCGGTTCATTCCGTTAATCAAAACGGCCTCTCAATTGCACGGCAGCACCACGCTCGACTTCTGCTAGGCGCGGTTCATTCCGTAAATAAAACTAAATCTGTAATGCGCGGTTAATTCCGGTAATAAAAGCAGAATTAAAACGGCCTCCTAATTGCACGGCAGCACCACGCGCGACTTCTTCTAGGCACGGTTCAGTCCGTTAATTAAAACGGCCTCTTAATTGCGCAGCAGTGCCGCGCTCGACTTCTGCTAGGCGCGATTCATTCCGTTAATTAAAACGGCCTCTTATTTGCGCAGCAGCGCCGCACTCGACTTCTGCTAGGCGCGGTTCAATCTGTAAATAAAACGAATTCTGTAATGCGCGGTTCATTCCGTTAATTAAAACGGCCTCTCAATTGCACGGCAGCACCACGCTCGACTTCTGCTAGGCGTGGTTCATTCCATAAATAAAAATAAATCTGTAATGCGCGGTAATTCCGGTAATAAAAGGATAATTAAAACGGCCTCTTAATTGCGCAGCAGCGCCGTGCTCGACTTCTGCTAGGCGCGGTTAATTCCGTTAAATAAAAAGGCCTCTTAATTGCGCAGCAGCGCCACACTCGACTTCTGCTAGGCGTGGTTCATTCCGTTAATTAAAACGGCCTATTCATTCGCAGCAGCGCCGTGCTCGACTTCTGCTAGGCGCGATTCATTCCGTTAATTAAAACGGCCTCTTAATTGCGCAGAAGCGCCGCACTTGACATCTGCTAGGTGCGGTTCAATCTGTAAATAAAACGAATTCTGTAATGCGCGGTTCAATCCGTTAATTAAAACGGCCTCTCAATTGAACGGCAGCACCACGCTCGACTTCTGCTAGGCGTGGTTCATTCCATAAATAAAAATAAATCTGTAATGCGCGGTAATTCCGGTAATAAAAGGATAATTAAAACGGCCTCTTAATTGAACGGCAGCACCACGCGCGACTTCTTCTAGGCACGGTTCAGTCCGTTAATTAAAACGGCCTCTTAATTGCGCAGCAGTGCCGCGCTCGACTTCTGCTAGGCGCGGTTCAATCTGTAAATAAAACGAATTCTGTAATGCGCGGTTCATTCCGTTAATTAAAATGGCCTCTCAATTGCACGGCAGCTCACGCTCGACTTCTGCTAGGCGCGGTTACTTCCGTAAATAAAACTAAATCTGTAATGCGCGGTAATTCCGGTAATAAAAGCATAATTAAAACGGCCTCTTAATTGCACGGCAGCACCACGCGCGACTTCTGCTAGGCGCGGTTCATTCCGTTAATTAAAACGGCCTCTTAATTGCGCAGCAGCACCGCGCTCGACTTCTGCTAGGCGCGGTTCATTCTGTTAATTAAGTCGGCCTCTTAATTGCGCAGCAGCGCAGTGCTCGACTTCTGCTAGGCGCAGTTCATTCTGTTAAATATTTTGGCCTCCTAATTGCGCAGCAGCGCTGCGCTCGACTTCTGCTAGGCGCGGTTCAATCTGTAAATAAAACGAATTCTGTAATGCGCGGTTCATTCCGTTAAATAAAACGGCCTCTTAATTGCGCAGCAGCGCCGTGCTCGACTTCTGCTTGGCGCGGTTCATTCCGTTAATTAAAACGGCCTCTTCATTCGCAGCGGCGCCGCGCTCGACTTCTGCTAGGTGCGGTTCAGTCCGTTATTTAAAACGGCCTGTTAATTGCGCAGCAGCGCCGCGCTCGACTTCTGCTAGGCGCGGTTCATTCCGTTAATTAAAACGGCCTCTTAATTGCGCAGCAGCGCCACACTCGACTTCTGCTAGGCGTGGTTCATTCCGTTAATTAAAACGGCCTCTTAATTGCGCAGCAGCGCCGCGCTCTATTTCTGCTAGGCGCGGTTCAGTCCGTTAATGAAAACGGCCTCTTAATTGCGCAGCAGCGCCGCGCTCGACTACTGCTAGGCACGGTTCATTCCGTTAAATTAAAACGGCCTCCTAATTGCGCAGCAGCGCCACACTCGACTTCTGCTAGGCGCCGTTCAATCCGTTAATTAAACCGGCCTCTTAATTGGGCAGCAGCACCACGCTCGACTTCTGCTAGGCGCGGTTCATGCCTTTAATTAAAACGGCCTTTTAATTGCGCAGCAGGGCCGCGCTCGACTTCTGCTAGGCGCGGTTTAGTCCGTTAATTAAAACGGCCTCTTAATTACGCAGCAGCGCCGCGCTCGACTTCTGCTAGGCACGGTTCATTCCGTTAATTAAAACGGCCTCTTAATTGCGCAGCAGCGCCGCGCTTAACTTATGCTAGGCGTGGTTCAATCTGTAAATAAAACGAATTCTGTAATGCGCGGTTCATTCCGTTAATCAAAACGGCCTCTCAATTGCACGGCAGCACCACGCTCGACATCTGCTAGGCGCGGTTCATTCCGTAAATAAAACTAAATCTGTAATGCGCGGTTAATTCCGGTCATTAAAGCAGAATTAAAACGGCTTCTTAATTGCACGGCAGCACCACGCGCGACTTCTTCTAGGCGCGGTTCAGTCCGTTAATTAAAACGGCCTCTTAATATCGCAGCAGTGCCGCGCTCGACTTCTGCTAGGCGCGGTGCATTCCATTAATTAAAACGGCCTCTTAATTGCGCAGCAGGGCCACACTCGACTTCTGCTAAGCGCGGTTCATTCCGTTAATTAAAATGGCCTCTTAATTGGGCAGCAGCGCCACACTCGACTTCTGCTTGGCGCGGTTCAGTCGGTTATTGAAAACGGCCTTTCAATTGCACGGCAGCACCACGCTCGACGTCTGCTAGGCGCGGTTCATTCCGTTTTACGTTATGTACGCTGACGACGCTAGCCTATTTTTTTCGTCACCTGAACTTGGTAGCCTTCAGAATAACACCAACACTGCTCTAAGGGCGCTCCAAAAATGGTCAGCAGCAAACGTTTTGCAAATTAATACTAAAAAGACAAAAGCCGTGATTTTCAGACCAAAATCTAAGCAGATAACCTGCGATCACATCACCCTTCTTTACACAAATGAAGCAATAGAAATAGTGAGTAGTGTGAAAATACTGGGAGTTACCTTCACACAAAATATGCTTTGGGATTTACACATCGAATCAGTTTTAGGCAAGCTATCTCGTGTGGTTGGTATGATGGCGCGTCACAGATTGATATTACCTTTTAAAATAAAGCTTCTTGTTTACAATGCGCTCTTTTTTTCTTCCTTGTATTATTGTTTTTTGGTATGGGGTACGACGACATATACAAATCTTGAAAGACTTCATGTACTGCAGAAAAAATTTCTACGGGCGCTTTTCAATGTACCCTACAATTCCCATACTTCAGATTTATTCTTGAAGGGAAATGTCATCCGCGTGTTTACCCTATACAATTACAAGTTAAGTATAGCGTTCAAACGAGAGATAAAAGAAAACCTAAAGTTTTTCCACGAGTTATCTCATCTTGCCAAAAACACCCATTCATACGGCACTCGTTACATAGAACAGTGGAAGGTGGTCACTGCGCGGACAAGCTATTCTATGCAGAAGCTATCATACACGCTGCCAACCCTTTTAAATTCATTTCATAAATTACACATTGAATTGAAAATAACTCCTGCACGAACACTGCGCGAGCATTTCATCAATTCATGCTAACATAGTAAATAGTGTAAAATATTGCTTTTTTTCATTCTTCCTTACTGATGTGTTTTTTTAGACATATCTGTATTCCGAATATGTGTTTCTTGTGATTTTTTTTTCTCTTTATGTGAATGTTTGCCATCGCTGCCTGCACTGTAGGGGTGGCTGCGGGCCTCTGTCAAGTTGCTTGTGCTTTCAAGCAACTTTTACCCGCAGTCTCCTCCATCGCTGTTGGAAATAAAAATTATTATGATTATTATTATTATTATTAAATAGAACGAAATCTGTAATGCGCGGTTTATTCCGGTAATTAAAACAGAACTAAAACGGCCTCTTAATTGCACGGCAGCGCCACACTCGACTTCTGCTAGGCGTGGTTCATTCCGTTAATTAAAACGGCCTCTTCATTCGCAGCGGCGCCGCGCTCGACTTCTGCTAGGTGCGGTTGAGTCCGTTAATTAAAACGGCCTCTTAATTGCGCAGCAGCGCCGCGCTCGACTTCTGCTAGGCGCGGTTCATCCTGTTAATTAAAACGGCCTCTTAATTGCGCAGCAGCGCCGCGCTCGACTTATGCTAGGTGCGGTTCAGTCCGTTAATTAAAACGGCCTCTTAATATCGCAGCAGTGCCGCGCTCGACTTCTGCTAGGCGCGGTTCATTCCGTTAATTAAAACGGCCTCTTAATTGGGCAGCAGCGCCACACTCGACTTCTGCTAAGCGCGTTTCATTGCGTTAATTAAAACGGCCTCTTAATTCGGCAGCAGCGCCGCGCTCGACTTCTGCTAGGTGCGGTTCAGTCCGTTAATTAAAACGGGCTCTTATTTGCGCAGCAGCGCCGCATTCGACTTCTGCTAGGCGCGGTTCAGTCCGTTAATGAAAACGGCCTCTCAATTGCACGGCAGCACCACGCTCGACTTCTGCTAGGCGCGGTTAATTCCGTAAATAAAACGAAATATGTAATGCGTGGTGTATTCCGGTAATTAAAACAGAACTAGAACGGCCTCTTAATTGCACGGCTGCGCCGCGCTCGACTTCTGCTAGGCGCTGTTCAATCTGTAAATAAAACGAATTCTGTAATTCGCGGTTCATTTCGTTAATTAAAACGGCCTCTTAATTGCGCAGCAGCGCCGCGCTCGACTTCTGCTAGGCGCGGTTCATTCCGTTAATTAAAACGGCCTCTTAATTGCGCAGCAGCGCAGCGCTCGACTTCTGCTAGGTGCGGTTCAGTCCGTTAATTAAAACGGCCTCTTAATTGAGTAGCAGCGCCACGCTCGACTTCTTCTAGGCACGGTTCATTCCGTTAATTAAAACGGCCTCTTAATTACGCAGCAGCGCCGCGCTCCACTTCTGCTAGGCGTGGTTCAATCTGTAAATAAAACGAATTCTGTAATGCGCGGTTCATTCCGTTAATCAAAACGGTCTCTCAATTGCACGGCAGCACCATGCTCGACTTCTGCTAGGCGCGGTTCATTCCGTAAATAAAACCTAATCTGTAATGCGCGGTTAATTCCGGTAAAAAAGCAGAATTAAAACGGCCTCTTAATTGCACGGCAGCACCACGCGCGACTTCTTCTAGGCGCGGTTCAGTCCGTTAATTAAAACGGCCTCTTAATTGCGCAGCAGCGCCGCACTCGACTTCTGCTAAATGCGGTTCAGTCCGTTAATAAAACAGGCTCTTATTTGCGCAGCAGCGCCGCGTTCGACTTCTGCTAGGCGCGGTTCAGTCCGTTAATGAAAACGGCCTCTCAATTGCACGGCAGCACCACGCTCGACTTCTGCTAGGCGCGGTTCATTCCGTAAATAAAACGAAATCTGTAATGCGCGGTTTATTCCGGTAATTAAAACAGAACTGAAACGGCCTCTTAATTGCACGGCTGCGCCGCGCTCGACTTCTGCTAGGCGCGGTTCAATCTGTAAATAAAACGAATTCTGTTATGCGCGGTTCATTCCTTTAATTAAAACGGCCTCTTAATTGCGCAGCAGCGCCGCGCTCGACTTCTGCTAGGCACGGTTCATTCCGGGAATTAAAACGGCCTCTTAATTGCGCAGCAGCGCCGCGCTCGACTTCTGCTAGGCGCAGTTCAATCTGTAAATAAAACGAATTCTGTAATGCGCGGTTCATTCCGTTAATCAAAACGGCCTCTCAATTGCACGGCAGCACCACGCTCGACTTCTGCTAGGCGCGGTTCATTCCGTAAATAAAACTAAATCTGTTGTGCGCGGTTAATTCCGGTAATAAAAGCAGAATTAAACGTCCTCTTAATTGAACGGCAGCACCACGCGCGACTTCTTCTAGGCACGGTTCAGTCCGTTAATTAAAATGGCCTCTTAATTGCGCGGCAGTGCTGCGCTCGACTTCTGCTAGGCGCGATTCATTCCGTTAATTAAAACGGCCTCTTAATTGCGCAGCAGCGCCGCACTCGACTTCTGCTAGGCGCGGTTCAATCTGTAAATAAAACGAATTCTGTGAATGCGCGGTTCATTCCGTTAATTAAAACGGCCTCTCAATTGCACGGCAGCGCCGTGCTCGACTTCTGCTAGGCGCGGTTCATTCCGTTAATTAAAACGGCCTCTTAATTGCGCAGCAGCGCCGCACTCGACTTCTGCTAGGCGTGGTTCAATCTGTAAATAAAACGAATTCTGTAATGCGCGGTTCATTCCGTTCATTAAAACGGCCTCTTAATTGCGCAGCAGCGCAGCGCTCGACTTCTGCTAGGTGCGGTTCAGTCCGTTAATTAAAACGGCCTCTTAATTGAGTAGCAGCGCCACGCTCGACTTCTTCTAGGCACGGTTCATTCCGTTAATTAAAACGGCCTCTTAATTACGCAGCAGCGCCGCGCTCCACTTCTGCTAGGCGTGGTTCAATCTGTAAATAAAACGAATTCTGTAATGCGCGGTTCATTCCGTTAATCAAAACGGTCTCTCAATTGCACGGCAGCACCATGCTCGACTTCTGCTAGGCGCGGTTCATTCCGTAAATAAAACCTTATCTGTAATGCGCGGTTAATTCCGGTAAAAAAGCAGAATTAAAACGGCCTCTTAATTGCACGGCAGCACCACGCGCGACTTCTTCTAGGCGCGGTTCAGTCCGTTAATTAAAACGGCCTCTTAATTGCGCAGCAGTGCCGCGCTCGACTTCTGCTAGGCGCGGTTCATTCCGTTAATTAAAACGGCCTCTTAATTGCGCAGCAGCGCCACACTCGACTTCTGCTAAGCGCGGTTCATTCTGTTAATTAAAACGGCATCTTAATTGGGCAGCAGCGCCGCACTCGACTTCTGCTAAATGCGGTTCAGTCCGTTAATTAAAACAGGCTCTTATTTGCGCAGCAGCGCCGCGTTCGACTTCTGCTAGGCGCGGTTCAGTCCGTTAATGAAAACGGCCTCTCAATTGCACGGCAGCACCACGCTCGACTTCTGCTAGGCGCGGTTCATTCCGTAAATAAAACGAAATCTGTAATGCGCGCTTTATTCCGGTAATTAAAACAGAACTAAAACGGCCTCTTAATTGCACGGCTGCGCCGCGCTCGACTTCTGCTAGGCGCGGTTCAATCTGTAAATAAAACGATTTCTGTTATGCGCGGTTCATTCCTTTAATTAAAACGGCCTCTTAATTGCGCAGCAGCGCCGCGCTCGACTTCTGCTAGGCACGGTTCATTCCGTTAATTAAAACGGCCTCTTAATTGCGCAGCAGCGCCGCGCTCGACTTCTGCTAGGCGCAGTTCAATCTGTAAATAAAACGAATTCTGTAATGCGCGGTTCATTCCGTTAATCAAAACGGCCTCTCAATTGCACGGCAGCACCACGCTCGACTTCTGCTAGGCGCGGTTCATTCCGTAAATAAAACTAAATCTGTTGTGCGCGGTTAATTCCGGTAATAAAAGCAAAATTAAACGTCCTCTTAATTGAACGGCAGCACCACGCGCGACTTCTTCTAGGCACGGTTCAGTCCGTTAATTAAAATGGCCTCTTAATTGCGCAGCAGTGCCGCGCTCGACTTCTGCTAGGCGCGATTCATTCCGTTAATTAAAACGGCCTCTTAATTGTGCAGCAGCGCCGCACTCGACTTCTGCTAGGCGCGGTTCAATCTGTAAATAAAACGAATTCTGTAATGCGCGGTTCATTCCGTTAATTAAAACGGCCTCTCAATTGCACGGCAGCACTACGCTCGACTTCTGCTAGGCGTGGTTCATTCCGTAAATAAAAAAATAAATCTGTAATGCGCGGTTATTCCGGTAATAAAAGGATAATTAAAACGGCCTCTTAATTGCACGGCAGCACCACGCGCGACTTCTGCTAGGCGCGGTTAATTCCGTTAATTAAAACGGCCTCTTTATTGCGCAGCAGCACCGCGCTCGACTTCTGCTAGGCGCGGTTCATTCTGTTAAGTAATTTGGCCTCTTAATTGCGCAGCAGCGCCGCGCTCGACTTCTGCTAGGCGCGGTTCATTCTGTTAAATAATTTGGCCTCTTAATTGCGCAGCAGCGCCGCGCTCGACTTCTGCTAGGCGCGGTTCAATCTGTAAATAAAACGAATTCTGTAATGCGCGGTTCATTCCATTAAATAAAACGGCCTCTTAATTGCGCAGCAGCGCCGTGCTCGACTTCTGCTAGGCGCGGTTCATTCCGTTAATTAAAACGGCCTCCTAATTGCGCAGCAGCGCCACACTCGACTTCTGCTAGGCGTGGTTCATTCCGTTAATTAAAACGGCCTCTTAATTGCGCAGCAGCGCCGCGCTCTATTTCTGCTAGGCGCGGTTCAGTCCGTTAATGAAAACGGCCTCTTAATTGCGCAGCAGCGCCGCGCTCGACTACTGCTAGGCACGGTTCATTCCGTTAAATTAAAACGGCCTCCTAATTGCGCAGCAGCGCCACACTCGACATCTGCTAGGCGCCGTTCAATCCGTTAATAAACCGGCCTCTTAATTGGGCAGCAGCACCACGCTCGACTTCTGCTAGGCGCGGTTCATGCCTTTAATTAAAACGGCCTTTTAATTGCGCAGCAGGGCCGCGCTCGACTTCTGCTAGGCGCGGTTCAGTCCGTTAATTAAAACGGCCTCTTAATTACGCAGCAGCGCCGCGCTCGACTTCTGCTAGGCACGGTTCATTCCGTTAATTAAAACGGCCTCTTAATTTCGCAGCAGCGCCGCGCTCAACTTATGCTAGGCGTGGTTCAATCTGTAAATAAAACGAATTCTGTAATGCGCGGTTCATTCCGTTAATCAAAACGGCCTCTCAATTGCACGGCAGCACCACGCTCGACATCTGCTAGGCGCGGTTCATTCCGTAAATAAAACTAAATCTGTAATGCGCGCTTAATTCCGGTCATTAAAGCAGAATTAAAACGGCTTCTTAATTGCACGGCAGCACCACGCGCGACTTCTTCTAGGCGCGGTTCAGTCCGTTAATTAAAACGGCCTCTTAATATCGCAGCAGTGCCGCGCTCGACTTCTGCTAGGCGCGGTGCATTCCGTTAATTAAAACGGCCTCTTAATTGCGCAGCAGGGCCACACTCGACTTCTGCTAAGCGCGGTTCATTCCGTTAATTAAAACGGCCTCTTAATTGGGCAGCAGCGCCACACTCGACTTCTGCTTGGCGCGGTTCAGTCGGTTATTGAAAACGGCCTTTCAATTGCACGGCAGCACCACGCTCGACGTCTGCTAGGCGCGGTTCATTCCGTAAATAGAACGAAATCTGTAATGCGCGACTTATTCCGGTAATTAAAACAGAACTAAAACGGCCTCTTAATTGCACGGCAGCGCCACACTCGACTTCTGCTAGGCGTGGTTCATTCCGTTAATTAAAACGGCCTCTTAATTGCGCAGCAGCGCCGCGCTCGACTTCTGCTAGGCGCGGTTCATTCCGTTAATTAAAACGGCCTCTTAATTGCGCAGCAGCGCCACACTCGACTTCTGCTAGGCGCCGTTCATTCCGTTAATTAAACCGGCCTCTTAATTGGGCAGCAGCACCGCGCTCGACTTCTGCTAGGCGCGGTTCATGCTGTTAATTAAAACGGCCTCTTAATTGCGCAGCAGCGCCGCGCTCGACTTTTGCTAGGCACGGTTCATTCCGTTAATTAAAACGGCCTCTTAATTGCGCAGCAGCGCCGCGCTCCACTTCTGCTAGGCGTGGTTCAATCTGTAAATAAAACGAATTCTGTAATGCGCGGTTCATTCCGTTAATCAAAACGGCCTCTCAATTGCACGGCAGCACCACGCTCGACTTCTGCTAGGCGCGGTTCATTCCGTAAATAAAACGAAATCTGTAATGCGCGGTTTATTCCGGTAATTAAAACAGAACTAAAACGGCCTCTTAATTGCACGGCAGCGCCACACTCGACTTCTGCTAGGCGTGGTTCATTCCGTTAATTAAAACGGCCTCTTCATTCGCAGCGGCGCCGCGCTCGACTTCTGCTAGGTGCGGTTGAGTCCGTTAATTAAAACGGCCTCTTAATTGCGCAGCAGCGCCGCGCTCGACTTCTGCTAGGCGCGGTTCATCCTGTTAATTAAAACGGCCTCTTAATTGCGCAGCAGCGCCGCGCTCGACTTATGCTAGGTGCGGTTCAGTCCGTTAATTAAAACGGCCTCTTAATATCGCAGCAGTGCCGCGCTCGACTTCTGCTAGGCGCGGTTCATTCCGTTAATTAAAACGGCCTCTTAATTGGGCAGCAGCGCCACACTCGACTTCTGCTAAGCGCGTTTCATTGCGTTAATTAAAACGGCCTCTTAATTCGGCAGCAGCGCCGCGCTCGACTTCTGCTAGGTGCGGTTCAGTCCGTTAATTAAAACGGGCTCTTATTTGCGCAGCAGCGCCGCATTCGACTTCTGCTAGGCGCGGTTCAGTCCGTTAATGAAAACGGCCTCTCAATTGCACGGCAGCACCACGCTCGACTTCTGCTAGGCGCGGTTAATTCCGTAAATAAAACGAAATATGTAATGCGTGGTGTATTCCGGTAATTAAAACAGAACTAGAACGGCCTCTTAATTGCACGGCTGCGCCGCGCTCGACTTCTGCTAGGCGCTGTTCAATCTGTAAATAAAACGAATTCTGTAATTCGCGGTTCATTTCGTTAATTAAAACGGCCTCTTAATTGCGCAGCAGCGCCGCGCTCGACTTCTGCTAGGCGCCGTTCAATCCGTTAATTAAACCGGCCTCTTAATTGGGCAGCAGCACCACGCTCGACTTCTGCTAGGCGCGGTTCATGCCTTTAATTAAAACGGCCTTTTAATTGCGCAGCAGGGCCGCGCTCGACTTCTGCTAGGCGCGGTTTAGTCCGTTAATTAAAACGGCCTCTTAATTACGCAGCAGCGCCGCGCTCGACTTCTGCTAGGCACGGTTCATTCCGTTAATTAAAACGGCCTCTTAATTGCGCAGCAGCGCCGCGCTTAACTTATGCTAGGCGTGGTTCAATCTGTAAATAAAACGAATTCTGTAATGCGCGGTTCATTCCGTTAATCAAAACGGCCTCTCAATTGCACGGCAGCACCACGCTCGACATCTGCTAGGCGCGGTTCATTCCGTAAATAAAACTAAATCTGTAATGCGCGGTTAATTCCGGTCATTAAAGCAGAATTAAAACGGCTTCTTAATTGCACGGCAGCACCACGCGCGACTTCTTCTAGGCGCGGTTCAGTCCGTTAATTAAAACGGCCTCTTAATATCGCAGCAGTGCCGCGCTCGACTTCTGCTAGGCGCGGTGCATTCCATTAATTAAAACGGCCTCTTAATTGCGCAGCAGGGCCACACTCGACTTCTGCTAAGCGCGGTTCATTCCGTTAATTAAAATGGCCTCTTAATTGGGCAGCAGCGCCACACTCGACTTCTGCTTGGCGCGGTTCAGTCGGTTATTGAAAACGGCCTTTCAATTGCACGGCAGCACCACGCTCGACGTCTGCTAGGCGCGGTTCATTCCGTTTTACGTTATGTACGCTGACGACGCTAGCCTATTTTTTTCGTCACCTGAACTTGGTAGCCTTCAGAATAACACCAACACTGCTCTAAGGGCGCTCCAAAAATGGTCAGCAGCAAACGTTTTGCAAATTAATACTAAAAAGACAAAAGCCGTGATTTTCAGACCAAAATCTAAGCAGATAACCTGCGATCACATCACCCTTCTTTACACAAATGAAGCAATAGAAATAGTGAGTAGTGTGAAAATACTGGGAGTTACCTTCACACAAAATATGCTTTGGGATTTACACATCGAATCAGTTTTAGGCAAGCTATCTCGTGTGGTTGGTATGATGGCGCGTCACAGATTGATATTACCTTTTAAAATAAAGCTTCTTGTTTACAATGCGCTCTTTTTTTCTTCCTTGTATTATTGTTTTTTGGTATGGGGTACGACGACATATACAAATCTTGAAAGACTTCATGTACTGCAGAAAAAATTTCTACGGGCGCTTTTCAATGTACCCTACAATTCCCATACTTCAGATTTATTCTTGAAGGGAAATGTCATCCGCGTGTTTACCCTATACAATTACAAGTTAAGTATAGCGTTCAAACGAGAGATAAAAGAAAACCTAAAGTTTTTCCACGAGTTATCTCATCTTGCCAAAAACACCCATTCATACGGCACTCGTTACATAGAACAGTGGAAGGTGGTCACTGCGCGGACAAGCTATTCTATGCAGAAGCTATCATACACGCTGCCAACCCTTTTAAATTCATTTCATAAATTACACATTGAATTGAAAATAACTCCTGCACGAACACTGCGCGAGCATTTCATCAATTCATGCTAACATAGTAAATAGTGTAAAATATTGCTTTTTTTCATTCTTCCTTACTGATGTGTTTTTTTAGACATATCTGTATTCCGAATATGTGTTTCTTGTGATTTTTTTTTCTCTTTATGTGAATGTTTGCCATCGCTGCCTGCACTGTAGGGGTGGCTGCGGGCCTCTGTCAAGTTGCTTGTGCTTTCAAGCAACTTTTACCCGCAGTCTCCTCCATCGCTGTTGGAAATAAAAATTATTATTATTATTATTATTATTATTAAATAGAACGAAATCTGTAATGCGCGGTTTATTCCGGTAATTAAAACAGAACTAAAACGGCCTCTTAATTGCACGGCAGCGCCACACTCGACTTCTGCTAGGCGTGGTTCATTCCGTTAATTAAAACGGCCTCTTCATTCGCAGCGGCGCCGCGCTCGACTTCTGCTAGGTGCGGTTGAGTCCGTTAATTAAAACGGCCTCTTAATTGCGCAGCAGCGCCGCGCTCGACTTCTGCTAGGCGCGGTTCATCCTGTTAATTAAAACGGCCTCTTAATTGCGCAGCAGCGCCGCGCTCGACTTATGCTAGGTGCGGTTCAGTCCGTTAATTAAAACGGCCTCTTAATATCGCAGCAGTGCCGCGCTCGACTTCTGCTAGGCGCGGTTCATTCCGTTAATTAAAACGGCCTCTTAATTGGGCAGCAGCGCCACACTCGACTTCTGCTAAGCGCGTTTCATTGCGTTAATTAAAACGGCCTCTTAATTCGGCAGCAGCGCCGCGCTCGACTTCTGCTAGGTGCGGTTCAGTCCGTTAATTAAAACGGGCTCTTATTTGCGCAGCAGCGCCGCATTCGACTTCTGCTAGGCGCGGTTCAGTCCGTTAATGAAAACGGCCTCTCAATTGCACGGCAGCACCACGCTCGACTTCTGCTAGGCGCGGTTAATTCCGTAAATAAAACGAAATATGTAATGCGTGGTGTATTCCGGTAATTAAAACAGAACTAGAACGGCCTCTTAATTGCACGGCTGCGCCGCGCTCGACTTCTGCTAGGCGCTGTTCAATCTGTAAATAAAACGAATTCTGTAATTCGCGGTTCATTTCGTTAATTAAAACGGCCTCTTAATTGCGCAGCAGCGCCGCGCTCGACTTCTGCTAGGCGCGGTTCATTCCGTTAATTAAAACGGCCTCTTAATTGCGCAGCAGCGCAGCGCTCGACTTCTGCTAGGTGCGGTTCAGTCCGTTAATTAAAACGGCCTCTTAATTGAGTAGCAGCGCCACGCTCGACTTCTTCTAGGCACGGTTCATTCCGTTAATTAAAACGGCCTCTTAATTACGCAGCAGCGCCGCGCTCCACTTCTGCTAGGCGTGGTTCAATCTGTAAATAAAACGAATTCTGTAATGCGCGGTTCATTCCGTTAATCAAAACGGTCTCTCAATTGCACGGCAGCACCATGCTCGACTTCTGCTAGGCGCGGTTCATTCCGTAAATAAACCTAATCTGTAATGCGCGGTTAATTCCGGTAAAAAAGCAGAATTAAAACGGCCTCTTAATTGCACGGCAGCACCACGCGCGACTTCTTCTAGGCGCGGTTCAGTCCGTTAATTAAAACGGCCTCTTAATTGCGCAGCAGCGCCGCACTCGACTTCTGCTAAATGCGGTTCAGTCCGTTAATAAAACAGGCTCTTATTTGCGCAGCAGCGCCGCGTTCGACTTCTGCTAGGCGCGGTTCAGTCCGTTAATGAAAACGGCCTCTCAATTGCACGGCAGCACCACGCTCGACTTCTGCTAGGCGCGGTTCATTCCGTAAATAAAACGAAATCTGTAATGCGCGGTTTATTCCGGTAATTAAAACAGAACTGAAACGGCCTCTTAATTGCACGGCTGCGCCGCGCTCGACTTCTGCTAGGCGCGGTTCAATCTGTAAATAAAACGAATTCTGTTATGCGCGGTTCATTCCTTTAATTAAAACGGCCTCTTAATTGCGCAGCAGCGCCGCGCTCGACTTCTGCTAGGCACGGTTCATTCCGGGAATTAAAACGGCCTCTTAATTGCGCAGCAGCGCCGCGCTCGACTTCTGCTAGGCGCAGTTCAATCTGTAAATAAAACGAATTCTGTAATGCGCGGTTCATTCCGTTAATCAAAACGGCCTCTCAATTGCACGGCAGCACCACGCTCGACTTCTGCTAGGCGCGGTTCATTCCGTAAATAAAACTAAATCTGTTGTGCGCGGTTAATTCCGGTAATAAAAGCAGAATTAAACGTCCTCGTAATTGAACGGCAGCACCACGCGCGACTTCTTCTAGGCACGGTTCAGTCCGTTAATTAAAATGGCCTCTTAATTGCGCGGCAGTGCTGCGCTCGACTTCTGCTAGGCGCGATTCATTACGTTAATTAAAACGGCCTCTTAATTGCGCAGCAGCGCCGCACTCGACTTCTGCTAGGCGCGGTTCAATCTGTAAATAAAACGAATTCTGTGAATGCGCGGTTCATTCCGTTAATTAAAACGGCCTCTCAATTGCACGGCAGCGCCGTGCTCGACTTCTGCTAGGCGCGGTTCATTCCGTTAATTAAAACGGCCTCTTAATTGCGCAGCAGCGCCGCACTCGACTTCTGCTAGGCGTGGTTCAATCTGTAAATAAAACGAATTCTGTAATGCGCGGTTCATTCCGTTCATTAAAACGGCCTCTTAATTGCGCAGCAGCGCAGCGCTCGACTTCTGCTAGGTGCGGTTCAGTCCGTTAATTAAAACGGCCTCTTAATTGAGTAGCAGCGCCACGCTCGACTTCTTCTAGGCACGGTTCATTCCGTTAATTAAAACGGCCTCTTAATTGCGCAGCAGCGCCGCGCTCGACTTCTGCTAGGCGCGGTTCATTCCGTTAATTAAAACGGCCTCTTAATTGCGCAGCAGCGCCACACTCGACTTCTGCTAGGCGCCGTTCATTCCGTTAATTAAACCGGCCTCTTAATTGGGCAGCAGCACCGCGCTCGACTTCTGCTAGGCGCGGTTCATGCTGTTAATTAAAACGGCCTCTTAATTGCGCAGCAGCGCCGCGCTCGACTTTTGCTAGGCACGGTTCATTCCGTTAATTAAAACGGCCTCTTAATTGCGCAGCAGCGCCGCGCTCCACTTCTGCTAGGCGTGGTTCAATCTGTAAATAAAACGAATTCTGTAATGCGCGGTTCATTCCGTTAATCAAAACGGCCTCTCAATTGCACGGCAGCACCACGCTCGACTTCTGCTAGGCGCGGTTCATTCCGTAAATAAAACGAAATCTGTAATGCGCGGTTTATTCCGGTAATTAAAACAGAACTAAAACGGCCTCTTAATTGCACGGCTGCGCCGCGCTCGACTTCTGCTATAGGCGCGGTTCAATCTGTAAATAAAACGAATTCTGCTATGCGCGGTTCATTCCTTTAATTAAAACGGCCTCTTAATTGCGCAGCAGCGCCGCGCTCGACTTCTGCTAGGCACGGTTCATTCCGTTAATTAAAACGGCCTCTTAATTGCGCAGCAGCGCCGCGCTCGACTTCTGCTAGGCGCAGTTCAATCTGTAAATAAAACGAATTCTGTAATGCGCGGTTCATTCCGTTAATCAAAACGGCCTCTCAATTGCACGGCAGCACCACGCTCGACTTCTGCTAGGCGCGGTTCATCCGTAAATAAAACTAAATCTGTTGTGCGCGGTTAATTCCGGTAATAAAAGCAAAATTAAACGTCCTCTTAATTGAACGGCAGCACCACGCGCGACTTCTTCTAGGCACGGTTCAGTCCGTTAATTAAAATGGCCTCTTAATTGCGCAGCAGTGCCGCGCTCGACTTCTGCTAGGCGCGATTCATTCCGTTAATTAAAACGGCCTCTTAATTGTGCAGCAGCGCCGCACTCGACTTCTGCTAGGCGCGGTTCAATCTGTAAATAAAACGAATTCTGTAATGCGCGGTTCATTCCGTTAATTAAAACGGCCTCTCAATTGCACGGCAGCACTACGCTCGACTTCTGCTAGGCGTGGTTCATTCCGTAAATAAAAATAAATCTGTAATGCGCGGTTATTCCGGTAATAAAAGGATAATTAAAACGGCCTCTTAATTGCACGGCAGCACCACGCGCGACTTCTGCTAGGCGCGGTTAATTCCGTTAATTAAAACGGCCTCTTTATTGCGCAGCAGCACCGCGCTCGACTTCTGCTAGGCGCGGTTCATTCTGTTAAGTAATTTGGCCTCTTAATTGCGCAGCAGCGCCGCGCTCGACTTCTGCTAGGCGCGGTTCATTCTGTTAAATAATTTGGCCTCTTAATTGCGCAGCAGCGCCGCGCTCGACTTCTGCTAGGCGCGGTTCAATCTGTAAATAAAACGAATTCTGTAATGCGCGGTTCATTCCATTAAATAAAACGGCCTCTTAATTGCGCAGCAGCGCCGTGCTCGACTTCTGCTAGGCGCGGTTCATTCCGTTAATTAAAACGGCCTCCTAATTGCGCAGCAGCGCCACACTCGACTTCTGCTAGGCGTGGTTCATTCCGTTAATTAAAACGGCCTCTTAATTGCGCAGCAGCGCCGCGCTCTATTTCTGCTAGGCGCGGTTCAGTCCGTTAATGAAAACGGCCTCTTAATTGCGCAGCAGCGCCGCGCTCGACTACTGCTAGGCACGGTTCATTCCGTTAAATTAAAACGGCCTCCTAATTGCGCAGCAGCGCCACACTCGACATCTGCTAGGCGCCGTTCAATCCGTTAATAAACCGGCCTCTTAATTGGGCAGCAGCACCACGCTCGACTTCTGCTAGGCGCGGTTCATGCCTTTAATTAAAACGGCCTTTTAATTGCGCAGCAGGGCCGCGCTCGACTTCTGCTAGGCGCGGTTCAGTCCGTTAATTAAAACGGCCTCTTAATTACGCAGCAGCGCCGCGCTCGACTTCTGCTAGGCACGGTTCATTCCGTTAATTAAAACGGCCTCTTAATTTCGCAGCAGCGCCGCGCTCAACTTATGCTAGGCGTGGTTCAATCTGTAAATAAAACGAATTCTGTAATGCGCGGTTCATTCCGTTAATCAAAACGGCCTCTCAATTGCACGGCAGCACCACGCTCGACATCTGCTAGGCGCGGTTCATTCCGTAAATAAAACTAAATCTGTAATGCGCGCTTAATTCCGGTCATTAAAGCAGAATTAAAACGGCTTCTTAATTGCACGGCAGCACCACGCGCGACTTCTTCTAGGCGCGGTTCAGTCCGTTAATTAAAACGGCCTCTTAATATCGCAGCAGTGCCGCGCTCGACTTCTGCTAGGCGCGGTGCATTCCGTTAATTAAAACGGCCTCTTAATTGCGCAGCAGGGCCACACTCGACTTCTGCTAAGCGCGGTTCATTCCGTTAATTAAAACGGCCTCTTAATTGGGCAGCAGCGCCACACTCGACTTCTGCTTGGCGCGGTTCAGTCGGTTATTGAAAACGGCCTTTCAATTGCACGGCAGCACCACGCTCGACGTCTGCTAGGCGCGGTTCATTCCGTAAATAGAACGAAATCTGTAATGCGCGACTTATTCCGGTAATTAAAACAGAACTAAAACGGCCTCTTAATTGCACGGCAGCGCCACACTCGACTTCTGCTAGGCGTGGTTCATTCCGTTAATTAAAACGGCCTCTTCATTCGCAGCGGCGCCGCGCTCGACTTCTGCTAGGTGCGGTTCAGTCCGTTAATTAAAACGGCCTCTTAATTGCGCAGCAGCGCCGCGCTCGACTTCTGCTAGGCGCGGTTCATTCCGTTAATTAAAACGGCCTCTTAATTGCGCAGCAGCGCCACACTCGACTTCTGCTAGGCGCCGTTCATTCCGTTAATTAAACCGGCCTCTTAATTGGGCAGCAGCACCGCGCTCGACTTCTGCTAGGCGCGGTTCATGCTGTTAATTAAAACGGCCTCTTAATTGCGCAGCAGCGCCGCGCTCGACTTTTGCTAGGCACGGTTCATTCCGTTAATTAAAACGGCCTCTTAATTGCGCAGCAGCGCCGCGCTCCACTTCTGCTAGGCGTGGTTCAATCTGTAAATAAAACGAATTCTGTAATGCGCGGTTCATTCCGTTAATCAAAACGGCCTCTCAATTGCACGGCAGCACCACGCTCGACTTCTGCTAGGCGCGGTTCATTCCGTAAATAAAACGAAATCTGTAATGCGCGGTTTATTCCGGTAATTAAAACAGAACTAAAACGGCCTCTTAATTGCACGGCTGCGCCGCGCTCGACTTCTGCTATAGGCGCGGTTCAATCTGTAAATAAAACGAATTCTGCTATGCGCGGTTCATTCCTTTAATTAAAACGGCCTCTTAATTGCGCAGCAGCGCCGCGCTCGACTTCTGCTAGGCACGGTTCATTCCGTTAATTAAAACGGCCTCTTCATTGCGCAGCAGCGCCGCGCTCGACTTCTGCTAGGCGCAGTTCAATCTGTAAATAAAACGAATTCTGTAATGCGCGGTTCATTCCGTTAATCAAAACGGCCTCTCAATTGCACGGCAGCACCACGCTCGACTTCTGCTAGGCGCGGTTCATTCCGTAAATAAAACTAAATCTGTTGTGCGCGGTTAATTCCGGTAATAAAAGCAGAATTAAACGTCCTCTTAATTGAACGGCAGCACCACGCGCGACTTCTTCTAGGCACGGTTCAGTCCGTTAATTAAAATGGCCTCTTAATTGCGCGGCAGTGCCGCGCTCGACTTCTGCTAGGCGCGATTCATTCCGTTAATTAAAACGGCCTCTTAATTGCGCAGCAGCGCCGCACTCGACTTCTGCTAGGCGCGGTTCAATCTGTAAATAAAACGAATTCTGTAATGCGCGGTTCATTCCGTTAATTAAAACGGCCTCTCAATTGCACGGCAGCACTACGCTCGACTTCTGCTAGGCGTGGTTCATTCCGTAAATAAAAATAAATCTGTAATGCGCGGTAATTCCGGTAATAAAAGGATAATTAAAACGGCCTCTTAATTGCACGGCAGCACCACGCGCGACTTCTGCTAGGCGCGGTTAATTTCGTTAATTAAAACGGCCTCTTTATTGCGCAGCAGCACCGCGCTCGACTTCTGCTAGGCGCGTTTCATTCTGTTAAGTAATTTGGCCTCTTAATTGCGCAGCAGCGCCGCGCTCGACTTCTGCTAGGCGCGGTTCAATCTGTAAATAAAACGAATTCTGTAATGCGCGGTTTATTCCGTTAATTAAAACGGCCTCTTAATTGCGCAGCAGCGCCGTGCTCGACTTCTGCTAGGCGCGGTTCATTCCGTTAATTAAAACGGCCTCTTAATTGCGCAGCAGCGCCACACTCGACTTCTGCTAGGCGTGGTTCATTCCGTTAATTAAAACGGCCTCTTAATTGGGCAGCAGCACCGCGCTCGACTTCTGCTAGGCGTGGTTCAATCTGTAAATAAAACGAATTCTGTAATGCGCGGTTCATTCCGTTCATTAAAACGGCCTCTTAATTGCGCAGCAGCGCAGCGCTCGACTTCTGCTAGGTGCGGTTCAGTCCGTTAATTAAAACGGCCTCTTAATTGAGTAGCAGCGCCACGCTCGACTTCTTCTAGGCACGGTTCATTCCGTTAATTAAAACGGCCTCTTAATTACGCAGCAGCGCCGCGCTCCACTTCTGCTAGGCGTGGTTCAATCTGTAAATAAAACGAATTCTGTAATGCGCGGTTCATTCCGTTAATCAAAACGGTCTCTCAATTGCACGGCAGCACCATGCTCGACTTCTGCTAGGCGCGGTTCATTCCGTAAATAAAACCTTATCTGTAATGCGCGGTTAATTCCGGTAAAAAAGCAGAATTAAAACGGCCTCTTAATTGCACGGCAGCACCACGCGCGACTTCTTCTAGGCGCGGTTCAGTCCGTTAATTAAAACGGCCTCTTAATTGCGCAGCAGTGCCGCGCTCGACTTCTGCTAGGCGCGGTTCATTCCGTTAATTAAAACGGCCTCTTAATTGCGCAGCAGCGCCACACTCGACTTCTGCTAAGCGCGGTTCATTCTGTTAATTAAAACGGCATCTTAATTGGGCAGCAGCGCCGCACTCGACTTCTGCTAAATGCGGTTCAGTCCGTTAATTAAAACAGGCTCTTATTTGCGCAGCAGCGCCGCGTTCGACTTCTGCTAGGCGCGGTTCAGTCCGTTAATGAAAACGGCCTCTCAATTGCACGGCAGCACCACGCTCGACTTCTGCTAGGCGCGGTTCATTCCGTGAATAAAACGAAATCTGTAATGCGCGGTTTATTCCGGTAATTAAAACAGAACTAAAACGGCCTCTTAATTGCACGGCTGCGCCGCGCTCGACTTCTGCTAGGCGCGGTTCAATCTGTAAATAAAACGATTTCTGTTATGCGCGATTCATTCCTTTAATTAAAACGGCCTCTTAATTGCGCAGCAGCGCCGCGCTCGACTTCTGCTAGGCGCGGTTCATTCTGTTAAATAATTTGGCCTCTTAATTGCGCAGCAGCGCCGCGCTCGACTTCTGCTAGGCGCGGTTCAATCTGTAAATAAAACGAATTCTGTAATGCGCGGTTTATTCCGTTAATTAAAACGGCCTCTTAATTGCGCAGCAGCGCCGTGCTCGACTTCTGCTAGGCGCGGTTCATTCCGTTAATTAAAACGGCCTCTTAATTGCGCAGCAGCGCCACACTCGACTTCTGCTAGGCGTGGTTCATTCCGTTAATTAAAACAGCCTCTTCATTCGCAGCAGCGCCGTGCTCGACTTCTGCTAGGTGCGGTTCAGTCCGTTAATTAAAACGGCCTCTTAATTGCGCAGCAGGGCCGCGCTCGACTTCTGCTAGGCGCGGTTCATTCCGTTAAATAAAACGGCCTCTCAATTGCACGGCAGCGCCGCGCTCGACTTCTGCTAGGCACGGTTCATTCCGTGAATTAAAACGGCCTCTTATTTGCGCAGCAGCGCCGCGCTCGACTTCTGCTAGGCGTGGTTCAATCTGTAAATAAAACGAATTCTGTAATGCGCGGTTCATTCCGTTAATCAAAACGGCCTCTCAATTGCACGGCAGCACCACGCTCGACTTCTGCTAGGCGCGGTTCATTCCGTAAATAAAACTAAATCTGTAATGCGCGGTTAATTCCGGTAATTAAAGCAGAATTAAAACGGCCTCTTAATTGAATGGTAGCACCACGCGCGACTTCTTCCAGGCACGGTTCAGTCCGTTAATTAAAACGGCCTCTTAATTGCGCAGCAGCGCCGAACTCGACTTCTGCTAGGCGCGGTTCAATCTGTAAATAAAACGAATTCTGTAATGCGCGGTTCATTCCGTTAATTAAAACGGCCTCTCAATTGCACGGCAGCACCACGCTCGACTTCTGCTAGGCGCGGTTCATTCCGTAAATAAAACTAAATCTGTAATGCGCGGTAATTCCGGTAATAAAAGCATAATTAAAACGGCCTCTTAATTGCACGGCAGCACCACGCGCGACTTCTGCTAGGCGCGGTTCATTCTGTTAATTAAAACGGCCTCTTAATTGCGCAGCAGCACCGCGCTCGACTTCTGCTAGGCGCGGTTCATTCTGTTAAGTAAGTTGGCCTCTTAATTGCGCAGCAGCGCCGCGCTCGACTTCTGCTAGGCGCAGTTCATTCTGTTAAATAATTTGGCCTCCTAATTGCGCAGCAGCGCCGCGCTCGACTTCTGCTAGGCGCGGTTCAATCTGTAAATAAAACGAATTCTGTAATGCGCGGTTCATTCCGTTAATTAAAACGGCTTCTTAATTGCGCAGCAGCGCCGTGCTCGACTTCTGCTTGGCGCGGTTCATTCCGTTATTTAAAACGGCCTCTTACTTGCGCAGCAGCGCCACACTCGACTTCTGCTAGGCGTGGTTCATTCCGTTAATTAAAACGGCCTCTTCATTCGCAGCGGCGCCACGCTCGACTTCTGCTAGGTGCGGTTCAGTCCGTTAATTAAAACGGCCTCTTAACTGCGCAGCAGCGCCGCGCTCGACTTCTGCTAGGCGTGGTTCATTCCGTTAATTAAAACGGCCTCTTCATTGCGCAACAGCGCCACACTAGACTTCTACTAGGCGCCGTTCATTCCGTTAATTAAACCGGCCTCTTAATTGGGCAGCAGCACCGCGCTCGACTTCTGCTAGGCGCGGTTCATGCCGTTAATTAAAACGGCCTCTTAATTGCGCAGCAGCGCCGCGCTCGACTTCTGCTAGGTGCGGTTCAGTCCGTTAATTAAAACGGCCTCTTATTTGCGCAGCAGCGCCGCGCTCGACTTCTGCTAGGCGCGGTTCAGTCCGTTAATGAAAACAGCCTCTTAATTGCGCAGCAGCGCCGCGCTCGACTTTTGCTAGGCACGGTTCATTCCGTTAATTAAAACGGCCTCTTAATTGCGCAGCAGCGCCGCGCTCCACTTCTGCTAGGCGTGGTTCAATCTGTAAATAAAACGAATTCTGTAATGCGCGGTTCATTCCGTTAATCAAAACGGCCTCTCAATTGCACAGCAGCACCACGCTCGACTTCTGCTAGGCGCGGTTCATTCCGTAAATAAAACTAAATCTGTAATGCGCGGTTAATTCCGGTAATTAAAGCAGAATTAAAACGGCCTCTTAATTGAATGGTAGCACCACGCGCGACTTCTTCCAGGCACGGTTCAGTCCGTTAATTAAAACGGCCTCTTAATTGCGCAGCAGCGCCGAACTCGACTTCTGCTAGGCGCGGTTCAATCTGTAAATAAAACGAATTCTGTAATGCGCGGTTCATTCCGTTAATTAAAACGGCCTCTCAATTGCACGGCAGCACCACGCTCGACTTCTGCTAGGCGCGGTTCATTCCGTAAATAAAACTAAATCTGTAATGCGCGGTAATTCCGGTAATAAAAGCATAATTAAAACGGCCTCTTAATTGCACGGCAGCACCACGCGCGACTTCTGCTAGGCGCGGTTCATTCTGTTAATTAAAACGGCCTCTTAATTGCGCAGCAGCACCGCGCTCGACTTCTGCTAGGCGCGGTTCATTCTGTTAAGTAAGTTGGCCTCTTAATTGCGCAGCAGCGCCGCGCTCGACTTCTGCTAGGCGCAGTTCATTCTGTTAAATAATTTGGCCTCCTAATTGCGCAGCAGCGCCGCGCTCGACTTCTGCTAGGCGCGGTTCAATCTGTAAATAAAACGAATTCTGTAATGCGCGGTTCATTCCGTTAATTAAAACGGCTTCTTAATTGCGCAGCAGCGCCGTGCTCGACTTCTGCTTGGCGCGGTTCATTCCGTTAATTAAAACGGCCTCTTACTTGCGCAGCAGCGCCACACTCGACTTCTGCTAGGCGTGGTTCATTCCGTTAATTAAAACGGCCTCTTCATTCGCAGCGGCGCCGCGCTCGACTTCTGCTAGGTGCGGTTCAGTCCGTTAATTAAAACGGCCTCTTAACTGCGCAGCAGCGCCGCGCTCGACTTCTGCTAGGCGTGGTTCATTCCGTTAATTAAAACGGCCTCTTCATTGCGCAACAGCGCCACACTAGACTTCTACTAGGCGCCGTTCATTCCGTTAATTAAACCGGCCTCTTAATTGGGCAGCAGCACCGCGCTCGACTTCTGCTAGGCGCGGTTCATGCCGTTAATTAAAACGGCCTCTTAATTGCGCAGCAGCGCCGCGCTCGACTTCTGCTAGGTGCGGTTCAGTCCGTTAATTAAAACGGCCTCTTATTTGCGCAGCAGCGCCGCGCTCGACTTCTGCTAGGCGCGGTTCAGTCCGTTAATGAAAACAGCCTCTTAATTGCGCAGCAGCGCCGCGCTCGACTTTTCCTAGGCACGGTTCATTCCGTTAATTAAAACGGCCTCTTAATTGCGCAGCAGCGCCGCGCTCCACTTCTGCTAGGCGTGGTTCAATCTGTAAATAAAACGAATTCTGTAATGCGCGGTTCATTCCGTTAATCAAAACGGCCTCTCAATTGCACGGCAACACCACGCTCGACTTCTGCTAGGCACGGTTCATTCCGTAAATAAAACTAAATCTGTAATGCGCGGTTGATTCCGGTAATTAAAGCAGAATTAAAACGGCCTCTTAATTTCACGGCAGCACCACGCGCGACTTTTTCTATGCGCGGTTCAGTCCGTTAATTGAAACGGCCTCTTAATATCGCAGCAGTACCGCGCTCGACTTCTGCTAGGCGCGGTTCATTCCGTTAATTAAAATGGCCTCTTAATTGGGCAGCAGCGCCACACTCGACTTCTGCTAAGCGCGTTTCATTGCGTTAATTAAAACGGCCTCTTAATTCGGCAGCAGCGCTGCGCTCGACTTTTGCTAGGTGCGGTTCAGTCCGTAATTAAAACGGGCTCTAATTTGCGCAGCAGCGCCGCGTTCGACTTCTGCTAGGCGCGGTTCAGTCCGTTAATGAAAACGGCCTCTCAATTGCACGGCAGCACCACGCTCGACTTCTGCCAGGCGCGGTTAATTCCGTAAATAAAACGAAATCTGTAATGCGCGGTGTATTCCGGTAATTAAAACAGAACTAAAACGGCCTCTTAATTGCACGGCTGCGCCGCGCTCGACTTCTGCTAGGCGCTGTTCAATCTGTAAATAAAACGAATTCTGTAATGCGCGGTTCATTTCGTTAATTAAAACGGCCTCTTAATTGCGCAGCAACGCCGCGCTCGACTTCTGCTAGGCGCGGTTCATTCCGTTAATTAAAACGGCCTCTTAATTGCGCAGCAGCGCCGCGCTCGACTTTTGCTAGGCGCGGTTCATTCCGTTAATTAAAACGGCCTCTTAATTGGGCAGCATCACCGCGCTCGACTTCTTCTAGGCGCGGTTCATGCCGTTAATTAAAACGGCCTCCTAATTGCGCAGCAGCGCCGCGCTCGACTTCTGCTAGGTGCGGTTCAGTCCGTTAATTAAAAAGGCCTCTTATTTGCGCAGCAGCGCCGCGCTCGACTTCTGCTAGGCGCGGTTCAGTCCGTTAATGAAAACGGCCTCTTAATTGCGCAGCAGCGCCGCGCTCGACTTCTTCTAGGCACGGTTCATTCCGTTAATTAAAACGGCCTCTTAATTGCGCAGCAGCGCCGCGCTCCACTTCTGCTAGGCGTGGTTCAATCTGTAAATAAAACGAATTCTGTAATGCGCGGTTCATTCCGTCAATCAAAACGGCCTCTCAATTGCACGGCAGCACCATGCTCGACTTCTGCTAGGAGCGGTTCATTCCGTAATTAAAACTTAATCTGTAATGCGCGGATAATTCCGGTAAAAAAGCAGAATTAAAACGGCCTCTTAATTGCACGGCAGCACCACGCGCGACTTCTTCTAGGCGCGGTTCAGTCCGTTATTTAAAACGGCCTCTTAATTGCGCAGCAGCGCCACACTCGACTTCTGCTAAGCGCGGTTCATTCTGTTAATTAAAACGGCCTCTTAATTGGGCAGCAGCGCCGCGCTCGACTTCTGCTAAATGCGGTTCAGTCCGTTAATTAAAACGGGCTCTTATTTGCGCAGCAGCGCCGCGTTCGACTTCTGCTAGGCGCGGTTCAGTCCGTTAATGAAAACGGCCTCTCAATTGCACGGCAGCACCACGCTCGACTTCTGCTAGGCGCGGTTCATTCCGTAAATAAAACGAAATCTGTGATGCGCGGTTTATTCCGGTAATTAAAACAGAACTAAAACGGCCGCTTAATTTCACGGCTGCGCCGCGCTCGACTTCTGCTAGGCGCGGTTCAATCTGTAAATAAAACGAATTCTGTTATGCGCGGTTCATTCCTTTAAGTAAAACGGCCTCTTAATTGCGCAGCAGCGCCGCGCTCGACTTCTGCTAGGCACGGTTCATTCCGTTAATTAAAATGGCCTCTTAATTGCGCAGCAGCGCCGCGCTCGACTTCTGCTAGGCGCAGTTCAATCTGTAAATAAAACGAATTCTGCATTGCGCGGTTCATTCCGTTAAATAAAACGGCCTCTCAATTGCACGGCAGCGCCGCGCTCGACTTCTGCTAGGCACGGTTCATTCCGTGAATTAAAACGGCCTCTTATTTGCGCAGCAGTGCCGCGCTCGACTTCTGGTAGCCGTGGTTCAATCTGTAAATAAAACGAATTCTGTAATGCGCGGTTCATTCCGTTAATCAAAACGGCCTCTGAATTGAACGTCAGCACCACGCTCGACTTCTGCTAGGCGCGGTTCATTCCGTAAATAAAACTAAATCTGTAATGCGCGGTTAATTCCGGTAATAAAAGCAGAATTAAAACGGCCTCTTAATTGCACGGCAGCACCACGCGCGACTTCTTCTAGGCACGGTTCAGTCCGTTAATTAAAACGGCCTCTTAATTGCGCAGCAGTGCCGCGCTCGACTTCTGCTAGGCGCGATTCATTCCGTTAATTAAAACGGCCTCTTAATTGCGCAGCAGCGCCGCACTCGACTTCTGCTAGGCGCGGTTCAATCTGTAAATAAAACGAATTCTGTAATGCGCGGTTCATTCCGTTAATTAAAACGGCCTCTCAATTGCATGGCAGCACCATGCTCGACTTCTGCTAGGAGCGGTTCATTCCGTAAATAAAACTTAATCTGTAATGCGCGGATAATTCCGGTAAAAAAGCAGAATTAAAACGGCCTCTTAATTGCACGGTAGCACCACGCGCGACTTCTTCTAGGCGCGGTTCAGTCCGTTATTTAAAACGGCCTCTTAATTGCGCAGCAGTGCCGCGCTCGACTTCTGCTAGGCGCGGTTCATTCCGTTAATTAAAACGGCCTCTTAATTGCGCAGCAGCGCCACACTCGACTTCTGCTAAGCGCGGTTCATTCTGTTAATTAAAACGGCCTCTTAATTGGGCAGCAGCGCCGCGCTCGACTTCTGCTAAATGCGGTTCAGTGCGTTAATTAAAACGGGCTCTTATTTGCGCAGCAGCGCCGCGTTCGACTTCTGCTAGGCGCGGTTCAGTTCGTTAATGAAAACGGCCTCTCAATTGCACGGCAGCACCACGCTCGACTTCTGCTAGGCGCGGTTCATTCCGTAAATAAAACGAAATCTGTGATGCGCGGTTTATTCCGGTAATTAAAACAGAACTAAAACGGCCTCTTAATTTCACGGCTGCGCCGCGCTCGACTTCTGCTAGGCGCGGTTCAATCTGTAAATAAAACAAATTCTGTTATGCGCGGTTCATTCCTTTAGGTAAAACGGCCTCTTAATTGCGCAGCAGCGCCGCGCTCGACTTCTGCTAGGCACGGTTCATTCCGTTAATTAAAACGGCCTCTTAATTGCGCAGCAGCGCCGCGCTCGACTTCTGCTAGGCGCAGTTCAATCTGTAAATAAAACGAATTCTGTATTGCGCGGTTCATTCCGTTAAATAAAACGGCCTCTCAATTGCACGGCAGCGCCGCGCTCGACTTCTTCTAGGCACGGTTCATTCCGTGAATTAAAACGGCCTCTTATTTGCGCAGCAGTGCCGCGCTCGACTTCTGGTAGCCGTGATTCAATCTGTAAATAAAACGAATTCTGTAATGCGCGGTTCATTCCGTTAATCAAAACGGCCTCTCAATTGCACGGCAGCACCACGCTCGACTTCTGCTAGGCGTGGTTCATTCCGTAAATAAAACTAAATCTGTAATGCGCGGTTAATTCCGGTAATAAAAGCAGAATTAAAACGGCCTCTTAATTGCACGGCAGCACCACGCGCGACTTCTTCTAGGCACGGTTCAGTCCGTTAATTAAAACGGCCTCTTAATTGCGCAGCAGTGCCGCGCTCGACTTCTGCTAGGCGCGATTCATTCCGTTAATTAAAACGGCCTCTTAATTGCGCAGCAGCGCCGCACTCGACTTCTGCTAGGCACGGTTCAATCTGTAAATAAAACGAATTCTGTAATGCGCGGTTCATTCCGTTAATTAAAACGGCCTCTCAATTGCACGGCAGCACCACGCTCGACTTCTGCTAGGCGTGGTTCATTCCATAAATAAAAATAAATCTGTAATGCGCGGTAATTCCGGTAATAAAAGGATAATTAAAACGGCCTCTTAATTGCACGGCAGCACTACGCGCGACTTCTGCTAGGCGCGGTTAATTCCGTTAATTAAAACGGCCTCTTAATTGCGCAGCAGCACCGCGCTCGACTTCTGCTAGGTGCGGTTCATTCTGTTAATTAAGTTGGCCTCTTAATTGCGCAGCAGCGCCGCGCTCGACTTCTGCTAGGCGCGGTTCAGTCCGTTAATGAAAACGGCCTCTTAATTGCGCAGCAGCGCCGCGCTCGACTTCTTCTAGGCACGGTTCATTCCGTTAATTAAAACGGCCTCTTAATTGCGCAGCAGCGCCGCACTCCACTTCTGCTAGGCGTGGTTCAATCTGTAAATAAAACGAATTCTGTAATGCGCGGTTCATTCCGTTAATCAAAACGGCCTCTCAATTGCACGGCAGCACCATGCTCGACTTCTGCTAGGAGCGGTTCATTCCGTAAATAAAACTTAATCTGTAATGCGCGAATAATTCCGGTAAAAAAGCAGAATTCAAACGGCCTCTTAATTGCACGGCAGCACCACGCGCGACTTCTTCTAGGCGCGGTTCAGTCCGTTATTTAAAACGGCCTCTTAATTGCGCAGCAGTGCCGCGCTTGACTTCTGCTAGGCGCGGTTCATTCCGTTAATTAAAATGGCCTCTTAATTGCGCAGCAGCGCCAAACTCGACTTCTGCTAAGCGCGGTTCATTCTGTTAATTAAAACGGCCTCTTAATTGGGCAGCAGCGCCGCGCTCGACTTCTGCTAAATGCGGTTCAGTCCGCTAATTAAAACGGGCTCTTATTTGCGCAGCAGCGCCGCGTTCGACTTCTGCTAGGCGCGGTTCAGTCCGTTAATGAAAACGGCCTCTCAATTGCACGGCAGCACCACGCTCGACTTCTGCTAGGCGCGGTTCATTCCGTAAATAAAACGAAATCTGTGATGCGCGGTTTATTCCGGTAATTAAAACAGAACTAAAACGGCCTCTTAATTTCACGGCTGCGCCGCGCTCGACTTCTGCTAGGCGCGGTTCAATCTGTAAATAAAACGAATTCTGTTATGCGCGGTTCATTCCTTTAAGTAAAACGGCCTCTTAATTGCGCAGCAGCGCCGCGCTCGACTTCTGCTAGGCACGGTTCATTCCGTTAATTAAAACGGCCTCTTAATTGCGCAGCAGCGCCGCGCTCGACTTCTGCTAGGCGCAGTTCAATCTGTAAATAAAACGAATTCTGTATTGCGCGGTTCATTCCGTTAAATAAAACGGCCTCTCAATTGCACGGCAGCGCCGCGCTCGACTTCTGCTAGGCACGGTTCATTCCGTGAATTAAAACGGCCTCTTATTTGCGCAGCAGTGCCGCGCTCGACTTCTGGTAGCCGTGGTTCAATCTGTAAGTAAAACGAATTCTGTAATGCGCGGTTCATTCCGTTAATCAAAACGGCCTCTCAATTGAACGTCAGCACCACGCTCGACTTCTGCTAGGCGCGGTTCATTCCGTAAATAAAACTAAATCTGTAATGCGCTGTTAATTCCGGTAATAAAAGCAGAATTAAAACGGCCTCTTAATTGCACGGCAGCACCACGCGCGACTTCTTCTAGGCACGGTTCAGTCCGTTAATTAAAACGGCCTCTTAATTGCGCAGCAGTGCCGCGCTCGACTTCTGCTAGGCGCGATTCATTCCGTTAATTAAAACGGCCTCTTAATTGCGCAGCAGCGCCGCACTCGACTTCTGCTAAGCGCGGTTCATTCTGTTAATTAAAACAGCCTCTTAATTGGGCAGCAGCGCCGCGCTCGACTTCTGCTAAATGCGGTTCAGTGCGTTAATTAAAACGGGCTCTTATTTGCGCAGCAGCGCCGCGTTCGACTTCTGCTAGGCGCGGTTCAGTCCGTTAATGAAAACGGCCTCTCAATTGCACGGCAGCACCATGCTCGACTTCTGCTAGGCGCGGTTCATTCCGTAAATAAAACGAAATCTGTGATGCGCGGTTTATTCCGGTAATTCCGGAATCTGTAAGTATTGTCAAATAAATAAATTAAAACAGAACTAAAACGGCCTCTTAATTTCACGGCTGCGCCGCGCTCGACTTCTGCTAGGCGCGGTTCAATCTGTAAATAAAACGAATTCTGTTATGCGCGGTTCATTCCTTTAAGTAAAACGGCCTCTTAATTGCGCAGCAGCGCCGCGCTCGACTTCTGCTAGGCACGGTTCATTCCGTTAATTAAAACGGCCTCTTAATTGCGCAGCAGCGCCGCGCTCGACTTCTGCTAGGCGCAGTTCAATCTGTAAATAAAACGAATTCTGTATTGCGCGGTTCATTCCGTTAAATAAAACGGCCTCTCAATTGCACGGCAGCGCCGCGCTTGACTTCTTCTAGGCACGGTTGATTCCGTGAATTAAAACGGCCTCTTATTTGCGCAGCAGTGCCGCGCTCGACTTCTGGTAGCCGTGGTTCAATCTGTAAATAAAACGAATTCTGTAATGCGCGGTTCATTCCGTTAATCAAAACGGCCTCTCAATTGCACGGCAGCACCACGCTCGACTTCTGCTAGGCGCGGTTCATTCCGTAAATAAAACTAAATCTGTAATGCGCGGTTAATTCCGGTAATAAAAGCAGAATTAAAACGGCCTCCTAATTGCACGGCAGCACCACGCGCGACTTCTTCTAGGCACGGTTCAGTCCGTTAATTAAAACGGCCTCTTAATTGCGCAGCAGTGCCGCGCTCGACTTCTGCTAGGCGCGATTCATTCCGTTAATTAAAACGGCCTCTTAATTGCGCAGCAGCGCCGCACTCGACTTCTGCTAGGCGCGGTTCAATCTGTAAATAAAACGAATTCTGTAATGCGCGGTTCATTCCGTTAATTAAAACGGCCTCTCAATTGCACGGCAGCACCACGCTCGACTTCTGCTAGGCGTGGTTCATTCCATAAATAAAAATAAATCTGTAATGCGCGGTAATTCCGGTAATAAAAGGATAATTAAAACGGCCTCTTAATTGCGCAGCAGCGCCGTGCTCGACTTCTGCTAGGCGCGGTTAATTCCGTTAATTAAAAAGGCCTCTTAATTGCGCAGCAGCGCCACACTCGACTTCTGCTAGGCGTGGTTCATTCCGTTAATTAAAACGGCCTATTCATTCGCAGCAGCGCCGTGCTCGACTTCTGCTAGGCGCGATTCATTCCGTTAATTAAAACGGCCTCTTAATTGCGCAGAAGCGCCGCACTTGACATCTGCTAGGCGCGGTTCAATCTGTAAATAAAACGAATTCTGTAATGCGCGGTTCATTCCGTTAATTAAAACGGCCTCTCAATTGAACGGCAGCACCACGCTCGACTTCTGCTAGGCGTGGTTCATTCCATAAATAAAAATAAATCTGTAATGCGCGGTAATTCCGGTAATAAAAGGATAATTAAAACGGCCTCTTAATTGAACGGCAGCACCACGCGCGACTTCTTCTAGGCACGGTTCAGTCCGTTAATTAAAACGGCCTCTTAATTGCGCAGCAGTGCCGCGCTCGACTTCTGCTAGGCGCGGTTCAATCTGTAAATAAAACGAATTCTGTAATGCGCGGTTCATTCCGTTAATTAAAATGGCCTCTCAATTGCACGGCAGCTCACGCTCGACTTCTGCTAGGCGCGGTTACTTCCGTAAATAAAACTAAATCTGTAATGCGCGGTAATTCCGGTAATAAAAGCATAATTAAAACGGCCTCTTAATTGCACGGCAGCACCACGCGCGACTTCTGCTAGGCGCGGTTCATTCCGTTAATTAAAACGGCCTCTTAATTGCGCAGCAGCACCGCGCTCGACTTCTGCTAGGCGCGGTTCATTCTGTTAATTAAGTCGGCCTCTTAATTGCGCAGCAGCGCAGTGCTCGACTTCTGCTAGGCGCAGTTCATTCTGTTAAATATTTTGGCCTCCTAATTGCGCAGCAGCGCTGCGCTCGACTTCTGCTAGGCGCGGTTCAATCTGTAAATAAAACGAATTCTGTAATGCGCGGTTCATTCCGTTAATTAAAACGGCCTCTTAATTGCGCAGCAGCGCCGTGCTCGACTTCTGCTTGGCGCGGTTCATTCCGTTAATTAAAACGGCCTCTTCATTCGCAGCGGCGCCGCGCTCGACTTCTGCTAGGTGCGGTTCAGTCCGTTATTTAAAACGGCCTGTTAATTGCGCAGCAGCGCCGCGCTTGACTTCTGCTAGGCGCGGTTCATTCCGTTAATTAAAACGGCCTCTTAATTGCACAGCAGCACCACACTCGACTTCTGCTAGGTGCGGTTCATTCCGTTAATTAAAACGGCCTCCTAATTGGGCAGCAGCGCCACACTCGACTTCTGCTAAGCGCGTTTCATTGCGTTAATTAAAACGGCCTCTTAATTCGGCAGCAGCGCCGCGCTCGACTTCTGCTAGGTGCGGTTCAGTCCGTTAATTAAAACGGGCTCTTAATTGCGCAGCAGCGCAACGTTCGACTTCTGCTAGGCGCGGTTCAGTCCGTTAATGAAAACGGCCTCTCAATTGCACGGCAGCACCACGCTCGACTTCTGCTAGGCGCGGTTCATTCCGTAAATAAAACGAAATCTGTAATGCGCGGTGTATTCCGGTAATTAAAACAGAACTAAAACGGCCTCTTAATTGCACGGCTGCGCCGCGCTCGACTTCTGCTAGGCGCTGTTCAATCTGTAAATAAAACGAATTCTGTAATGCGCGGTTCATTTCGTTAATTAAAACGGCCTCTTAATTGCGCAGCAGCGCCGCGCTCGACTTCTGCTAGGCGAGGTTCATTCCGTTAATTAAAACGGCCTCTTAATTGCGCAGCAGCGCAGCACTCGACTTCTGCTAGGTGCGGTTCAGTCCGTTAATTAAAACGGCCTCTTAATTGCGCAGCAGCGACGCGCTCGACTTCTGCTAGGCGCGGTTCATTCCGTTAATTAAAACGGCCTCTTAATTTGGCAGCAGCACCGCGCTCGACTTCTGCTAGGCGCGGTTCATGCCGTAAATAAAACGGCCTCCTAATTGCGCAGCAGCGCCGCGCTCGACTTCTAGGCACGGTTCATTCCGTTAATTAAAACGGCCTCTTAATTGCGCAGCAGCGCCGCGCTCCACTTCTGCTAGGCGTGGTTCAATCTGTAAATAAAACGAATTCTGTAATGCGCGGTTCATTCCGTTAATCAAAATGGCCTGTCAATTGCACGGCAGCACCATGCTCGACTTCTGCTAGGCGCGGTTCATTCCGTAAATAAACTTAATCTGTAATGCGCGGTGACAAAAGCTATGCGCAGAGCACAAGAAATGTACCTTTGTGATCTAGGCGAGAAACTTAAAACCAACCCCAAGGAAGTGTGGAAATACGTGAAAAATAAAAGTAATTCTAGACCCACTATTGCTGACATCATGGACGGGATAAATTACGAATCTAACACGGAAGCCAAAGCTCAGAATTTCAATACATACTTTCAGTCTGTGTTCTCGCATCCAGTTAACACATGTATTCTATGCCAGAATGATGGCTCGCTCCCGCAAATGAACGACATAGAAATTTCCGAACGCGGTGTCGTGCTCTTGTTGGAAAAATAAATGTTCACTCTGCTCCTGGTCCTGACTGTATATCCAACTTCGTCTTGAAAAACTGCGCAGTGTCTATCGCCCCTTTTTTAACTCTCATGTACAAAACGTCGCTTGAACAATGCGTTTTACCGGCTGATTGGAAAAATGCCAACGTAACCCCAGTATATAAAAGCGGAGATAAAACAAAAAAGTGTAACTACAGGCCCATTTCTCTGACAAGCGTGTGCTGCAAGACACTCGAACATATCATTTACACAAACCTAATGAATCATCTTCAAAGTAATAACTTCTTTTCCCCATTTCAACACGGTTTCAGGGTGGGTTTCTCGTGCGATACACAACTGGTCGAGTTCACGCACGACATTGCAGCTTCTATTAACTCAGGCCTTCAGGTTGACTGTATATTTCTGGATTTCCAGAAGGCATTCGATTCCGTGTCACATGTGTTGTTGTTGCAAAAGCTTCATTGTCTAGGCATACCTAATGCCCTTCTCATGTGGATTGAGGCGTACCTTTCAGAAAGACAGCAGTGCGTGATTCTTGATGGTGTGTGCTCATCAAGCGTCGGTGTATTGTCAGGAGTGCCGCAAGGGTCAGTTCTGGGGCCCCTGCTTTTTCTTATTTTTATCAATGATATCTCCGACAATCTCTCTAGCCGTGTTCGATTGTATGCTGACGATTGCTGCATTTACAGTAACATTACATCTGAAGCGGACACCGTTCAATTGCAGAATGACTTAAACTCCATAGTTTCTTGGTGTGATTCATGGAGAATGACACTAAATCTGCCGAAGTGTAAATTGGTGAGGTTTACGAACAAAAAACAGCCTCGGATTTCAAATTACGTCATGGCCAGGGCTACCTTACCGGTTGAAACAGAATATAAATATTTAGGGGTCATTTTTTCTGCCAACCTATCTTGGAACGCTCATATTAATTACTTAACATTAAAAGCTAGTCGAGTGCTAAATTTTTTGAGGCGCAATTTCAGACAGGCACCAACTAAGTTGAAAGAAACACTATACATATCCAATGTGCGTCCCATATTAGAATATGCCTGCAGTGCCTGGGACCCCTCAACAAAATCAAATATAGAAGCCCTGGAGCGTGTACAGGCACGCGCAGCACGCTTTGTGGCAAGCAATTATAACTTTACCATAAGATCAGCTGACATTCGTTCAGGATTGCAATGGCCTCTGTTAGCTGACCGGCAAAAATACCTACGACTGTCCCTATTTTACAGCATATTCATGAACAAAACAGGCATCGACAAGGATCAGTATATAAGGCCACCTACCTATGTGTCACCCCGTACTGACCATTCTTTAAAACTGCGTGAATACACTTCCAGGATCAACGCATTCAAATACGCCTTTTTTCCAAGAACCACGCATGAGTGGAACGGCTTGCCAGAGGAAATTGTCTCTGCGCCTCCCTTATCTTTTGTTAAAAATTTGCACAATTTTTTGTTGAACTAATCATTACTGTACATTTCTGATGCGTTCCGTACTAATTATTTTCTTTTGTATTTATTGCCCTGTGTTACCAATAGCACTCTTCTCTTTCAACGTTTTGCTTTGTATTTGCAATTTGATGCCTTATTTATGACAGTGTTGTTTCACATTGTTGTTTCACTTTGTTATGACTATGTTCTTTCAAACGATACAGCCTTTTATCCGCAACCATCTTTTTCGGTATATCGACTGTACGGTATTCTTTTGCTTGTTCTCCCCCCTACAATAATGCCCGTAAGGGCGATGTAGGTACATGTATAAATAAATAAATAAATAATTCTGGTAAAAAAGCAGAATTAAAACGGCCTCTTAATTGCACGGCAGCACCACGCGCGACTTCTTCTAGGCGCGGTTCAGTCCGTTAATTAAAACGGCCTCTTAATTGCGCAGCAGCGCCACACTCGACTTCTGCTAAGCGCGGTTCATTCTGTTATTAAACGGCCTCTTAATTGGGCAGCAGCGCCGCGCTCGACTTCTGCTAAATGCGGTTCAGTCCGTTAATTAAAACGGGCTCTTATTTGCGCAGCAGCGCCGCGCTCGACTTCTGCTAGGCGCGGTTCAGTCCGTTAATGAAAACGGCCTCTCAATTTCACGGCAGCACCACGCTCGACTTCTGCTAGGCGCGGTTCATTCCGTAAATAAAACGAAATCTGTAATGCGCGGTTTATTCCGGTAATTAAAACAGAACTAAAAGGCGTCTTAATTGCAAGGCTGCGCCGCGCTCGACTTCTGCTAGGTGCGGTTCAATGTGTAAATAAAACGAATTCTGTTATGCGCGGTTCATTCCTTTAATTAAAATGGCCTCTTAATTGCGCAGCAGCGCCGCGCTCGACTTCTGCTAGGCACGGTTCATTCCGTTAATTAAAATGGCCTCTTAATTGCGCAGCAGCGCCGCGCTCGACTTCTGCTAAGCGCAGTTCAATCTGTAAATAAAACGAATTCTGTATTGCGCGGTTCATTCCGTTAAATAAAACGGCCTCTCAATTGCACGGCAGCGCCGCGCTCGACTTCTGCTAGGCACGGTTCATTCCGTGAATTAAAACGGCCTCTTATTTGCGCAGCAGCGCCGCGCTCGACTTCTGGTAGGCGTGGTTCAATCTGTAAATAAAACGAATCCTGTAATGCGCGGTTCATTCCGTTAATCAAAACGGCCTCTCAATTTCACGGCAGCACCACGCTCGACTTCTGCTAGGCGCGGTTCATTCCGTAAATAAAATTAAACATAATGCGTGGTTAATTCCGGTAATAAAAGGATAATTAAAACGGCCTCTTAATTGCACGGCAGCACCACGCGCGACTTCTGCTAGGCGCGGTTAATTCCGTTAATTAAAACGGCCTCTTAATTGCGCAGCAGCACCGCGCTCGACTTCTGCTAGGCGCGGTTCATTCTGTTAAATAATTTGGCCTCTTAATTGCGCAGCAGCGCCGCGCTCGACTTCTGCTAGGCGCGGTTCAATCTGTAAATAAAACGAATTCTGTAATGCGCGGTTCATTCCGTTAATTAAAACGGCCTCTTAATTGCGCAACAGCGCCGTGCTCGACTTCTGCTAGGCGCGGTTCAGTCCGTTAATTAAAACGGCCTCTTAATTGCGCAGCAGCGCCGCACTCGACTTCTGCTAGGCGCGGTTCAATCTGTAAATAAAACGAATTCTGTAATGCGCGGTTCATTCCGTTAATTAAAACGGCCTCTCAATCGCACGGCAGCACCACGCTCGACTTCTGCTAGGCGTGGTTCATTCCGTAAATAAAACTAAATCTGTAATGCGCGGTAATTCCGGTAATAAAAGGATAATTAAAACGGCCTCTTAATTGCACGGCAGCACCACGCGCGACTTCTGCTAGGCGCGGTTCATTCCGTTAATTAAAACGGCCTCTAATTGCGCAGCAGCACCGCGCTCGACTTCTGCTAGGCGCGTTTTATTCTGTTAAGTAATTTGGCCTCTTAATTACGCAGCAGCGCCGCGCTCGACTTTTGCTAGGCGCGGTTCATTCTGTTAAATAATTTGGCCTCTTAACTGCGCAGCAGCGCCGCGCTCGACTTCTGCTAGGCGCGGTTCCATCTGTAAATAAAACGAATTCTGTAATGCGCGGTTCATTCCGGTAAATAAAACGGCCTCTTAATTGCGCAGCAGCGCCACGCTGGACTTCTGCTAGGTGCCGTTCATTCCGTTATTTAAACCGGCCTCTTAATTGGGCAGCAGCGCCGCGCTCGACTTCTGCTAGGTGCGGTTCAGTCCGTTAATTAAAACGGCTTCTTAATTGCGCAGCAGCGCCGCGCTCGACTTCTGCTAGGCGCGGTTCAGTCCGTTAATTAAAACGGGCTCTTATTTGCGCAGCAGCGCCGCGTTCGACTTCTGCTAGGCGCGGTTCAGTCCGTTAATGAAAACGGCCTCTCAATTGCACGGAAGCACCACGCTCGACTTCTGCTAGGCGCAGCTCATTCCGTAAATAAAACGAAATCTGTAATGCGCGGTTTATTCCGGTAATTAAAACAGAACTAAAACGGCCTCCTAATTGCACGGCTGCGCCACGCTTGACTTCTTCTAGGCGCGGTTTCAATCTGTAAATAAAACGAATTCTGTTATGCGCGGTTCATTCCGTTAATTAAAACGGCCTCTTAATTGCGCAGCAGCGCCGCGCTCGACTTCTGCTAGGCACGGTTCATTCCGTTAAATAAACGGCCTCTTAATTGCGCAGCAGCGCCGCGCTCGACTTCTGCTAGGCGCAGTTCAATCTGTAAATAAAACGAATTCTGTATTGGGCGGTTCATTCCGTTAAATAAAACGGCCTCTAAATTGCACGGCAGCGCCGCGCTCGACTTCTGCAGGCACGGTTCATTCGTGAATTAAAACGGCCGTCTTATTTGCGCAAGCAGCGCTGCACTCGACTTCTGCTAGGCGCGGTTCAATCTGTAAATAAAACGAATTCTGTAATGCGCGCGTCCATTCCGTTATTAAAACGGCCTCTCAATTGCACGGCAGCACCGCACTCGACTTCTGCTAGGCGCGGTTCATGCCGTTAATTAAAACGGCCTCTTAATTGCGCAGCAGCGCCGCGTTTCGACTTCTTGCTAGGCGCGGTTCATTTCGTTAATTAAAACGGGCCTCTTACTTGGGGCAGCAGCGCCGCGCTCGCACTTCTGCTAGGCCGCGGTTCATTCCGTTTAAATAAAACGGCCCTCTTAATTGCGCAGCAGCGCACGCCTCGACTTCTGCTAGGCGCGCGGTTCATTTCGTTAATTAAAACGGCCTCTTAATGGCGCAGCAGCGCCGCGCTCGAC